>JABLTG010000113.1:0-65814 GCA_016618085.1 Neovahlkampfia damariscottae | reverse complement strand
AAAATTTTATTGGAAATCCAAAAACTGCCAGTACTGCTGGCGACGGTCCTATCCCGAAAGAAACCTTGATTTTAATGTCTGGTCTGATTAATCAGAATGAACGGAAAAGTCAGTTTTAAGATAGCGGTTAATTTTTACCTGTTATCCCATAAAAGTTTTTCTTACTCAATCAAATCTTCTAATGCATTCTTTTTTATCATATCTTTGAATGACTTCAATAAACTTTTGATCTTTCCTCAAACACCAATTATAGAAGTCTCAATAAATTAACAAGTGGCACAAAAAATCTTCCACAAATTCAGGAGTAAAACTTAGAGCTGCAATAGAAAACAGTGAAGATTTCTATGTTTCTCAAAATGACTTTAGTGAAGACGATGAACCTTTATTAAGTGAAAATGAACAAGAAATTTGTAATTTGGAAGCCAACAATGTGAGCAGTTTAATGGACGATGAAGAATTTAAAAAATCAATCGAAGAAAAAAAAGAATCTCCACAATTCAAAAAAAGAAAAGAATCAATCTCCTCAACAGTTAAATTGAAAGAAGCACGAATTAAAGATATTCAAAAACAACAAGAAGAAAGAAATGAACAAAAAAAACATCTGATTTAATGAACACTCTTCTGCTTAGTATGCTTGCTAAGTCTTCAACTTTAATTGAAAACTCATTTGCAAATGTTGAAACAATACATCAAGTGTCAAATCAAACTGTAAATCATGGTGAACCCTTGGTCATTGACCAAAAAAAATATTGAGTATTGGAAAGAAAAGGTATCTAAATACGCTGATTGTAAAGTTTTAGCAGCAGAAAATATATTCCTTGAAGATTTTAAATACTCAACTGATGTAGAAAAAGAAAAAATTATAAGTTTGATGACTTTTAAAGGAAAAGTTGAACTCAGAAAACTTTGGAATAAATTTTTTAGTTTTTTGAGTTTTTTTTTATTTTTGTAAATCTTTGTAAATTTTTGTAAAACGGAAAACATAAGAGGTAATTCAATCATTTACAAACCAATCGTAAGTTGGAAAACTATTGAGTGGATCTGTCAACTTTTGAAACTGTGAATTATTTTTGTTTCCAATAATTTATCTCTTCTGTCAATATCTCCTCTTGATCAGCGTTTAAATATCATATTCAATTCCAATTAATTGTTATTAATTCCAAACTTTGTTTTTTAGAACTACTTTTAACCCTAAAGCAATTTCGAATTTTTTCTTGTCCACAGAATCTTCTTTTAAAAAAAAATTTCTTTTTATCAGATTGGTTGATATAGATTTTGAACGTACTTAAATTCCTGATCCTGAAAAGTTTACTCTTCTTCGTTAAATTTCTTCTTGTTATTGATCCAATCAAAATTGTTATTTGAAACATGCTAGAAGCAGTGGATCTGTCAACTTTTGAAAACTGTGATTTATTGCACAAACATGGATATAGTTTCAATTATTATGAGGAAGAAAAAGTTTTTTTTATTTTTGGAGGACTGGATTTTTCAAGAGAACAAGGAGAAAATAATTTTGAATTCTCCAATGATTTGATAAAATGTGATCTGCCAAAAAAGTGTCTTCAAACATTAACAGTGAAAGGAAAATTGCCTAAACAAAGAAATTTTCATACATCCATCATTTGGAAGAAGAAACTAATTATTTTTGGAGGAAAATCAAATGGATACTTAAATGATGTATTTCAATACTCAATTGGTATTATTTTTTGTATTTGATTAATAATTAGATGAAGGAGAATGGAGTCAATTATTTCCGATTGGTGATATACCTTCGAAGCGTTATGCTCATTCGGCAGTGTGTCACAAAAACTCGATGTATGTTTATGGTGGATATGATGAAAATTCTACAAGATGCTTGGATATAATAGAATTAAATTTAGGTAATATTTTACATTAAATTGATCTTCAAGAAACTTTGGTTTGGAAACAGATAAAAATTTCATTCAATGATTCACCTCCTGGACGTTATCATCATGGATGCCTTTTGAAAGGAGATTCAATGATTATATTCAACGGAATGGGTTCAAAAGCAAAATTTAATGAGATCAAAGACAATTTCGTAACAGATTTATGGGAATTCAATATTTTGGATAATTCCTGGAATTCTATTTCAACTCTTGGTCAAATTCCAGATGTCACATCTGCATTCCAATTTATGTTCGATGAGAATTTCCTGTATACTTTAGGGGGAAATATTCAAGTTGGGGTTCCAACATCAAGTTTTTTCTATTTAAATTTGAAAACAATGACATGGAAGAAATTATCTGACATTGAAAGTCCATTTGCTGGATCTCAATTGTACTATCCGAGAGGTGCTCTGGTGGAAAATACAATATATTATGTTGATATAGGAGAGATAAAGAAAAAATTGAAATAAAAGAGCTCTCATTTATTATTTTTCTATTTGTGGTGGTTTGATACTTTTTGCAATAACAGATTCTGAAGTTCCACCTGGAAAGAAAAAGAAATAACGGGTCATCACTAAATCTTCATTAGAAATGACATAATAAGGATTTGGCTAAAATAAAAATTAGAACATAATCGAAATATACCATTAACCAAGTACATGGATGCTTGATGACTATAAAGTTAGAAGTTTATGAAAAATTACTTTCACACAATGCAATACACAATACATCATCATCTTCTATTTGTGCTATTGAATAGATTTAATGAAAATCACACTTACAATTACACCAAACATTGCCTGTTCTGGAATAACCAAATGATGTTGCACTCTCTGCTGCCAAGTATATTCCCTTTCCATAAGCTGCTCCATTCAGTTGACCTGATGTTCCACTCATATTTTTTAATCCATTTCTGAAAATTGCATGCCAATTTGCCAAACCAGAACCTGAAAATATGAATAAAATAAAAGGAATTCAAACCATGAAATGCCCATAAAGAACCATATTGTTTTTTGTATTTTTGAAACTTTTCTTCCTTCTCTGGAGTTGCGGATAATAGATAATATTGGTGTGTGGTATTCATTTCTTTGATTGATTCTTTTTTGTTCAATTTTTTTAAATGAGTTCTATTTGACCCTAATAACCATTGAATTAAAGGAAATGCAAGAGGATGACATTTATACAAATTTTCTATCAATTTACCTTCATTTGTCCATTTTTGTAAAGTTTTGACATTTGGAATGAGTGAAATAACTTCAGCCTTTTTGATTGTAAGATAAAAAAATGCTTACAACTAATTCTCTGTCTTTTGTTTTATTTTTTAGAAAACTCAAGCTTCCTTCTGTGGTGTTTGCTGAAACACCTTCAGGAAATGGTTTGAATGGATCAAAATCCCCATAAATTGGTTGTGCAGCTGCATATGTAATGGTAATCAATAAGTCCACAATATCAGAATCTAAAATAAGAAAAAAATGAATTTGTTACGATTTTGAATTTCATAAGCGACATCAATTCCAAGACCAAGGTTTTCATGTCCAAAAACGCACAATGTCTTTTGACAAATTGTGGGTCTAATTCCTTCAATTGGAAGTTTTTCACCGCAAATAATGCATTGTTGAGTGCAATTGATACAAAAATCTTCAACATACTTTAAAAGATAATGAGCAAATTTTGGTGTTTTTAATTTAGTAGATGCAAGATTTTTATCCAAGAATTTGTCATTTTTTAGAAAAACATCAAGAAAACTACAAATACCAAATTTTGATTCTGATTTTTCATATTTCTTTTCAAGTTCAGTAGTTTGAAAAAATTGAATTTGTGGTGGTTTTGCTTTCATTGGAATCGTTAACGAAATAACTATGAATTTGTCCATGTCCAAACCTCTTGCAATCCCAGATAAAGTGGTCAATTTGATCCTATTTCTGGGATTTATTGATAATTTCAACAATATGTCTTCCGATAACAATTCAACCGATGCATTCCAACCTAGAATGTATTAAAATCAACGAAAGGAAAAACCTGGTGTTTTATTGATGAGAGCAACTTCTTTCTTTAAAGTATTCAATATATCAGTTGCCCATTTTTCTATGGTTGTGTCATATTCTTCTTCTATGATAATTTCTTCTTCATTATCTTGAATAACAATATTTTCTTTCAACATTTCTTTTTTTCTATTGAATTCATCAAAAATATTTTCCAAAACAGAAACTAAGTCATCACCTTCTAGTTTGATTGTAAATTGTTCATCTTCATCAATTATGATTTCATACATCCCAACAGGGTATTCTTCTTCTTTTGGAAAATTTATTGTTACAAATTCAAAGACGTCTTCATTCAATTCGAGTACAAAGGTCAATGAAAAATTTCTTATATCAAGTTTCATTTGAGAAACAAAAAAATCTTCAAAATATAAAGTTTGAGTCTTCCAAATGTGAAAATCTTCCTTTAGCTGTTTTCTTGTGTCAGTCATGTCTCTGATAAAATTTAGAATAATTTTGTGAACTTTTCAGGTATTTCTTCATGTAATGGACTATCAGGTTCGATTTCTTCAATTTTTTGAGGTTTAATTTCTTCAATTACTGAAATTGTTTTTTCACTTTGATGTTTGAAGTTGTTTTTCACTACAAATTCATCAACATCCGTGGTTGCTGTTTTTTTATTTGTAAAAGATGAAAACTAAAAATGAGAGATTGAAAAAACCAAACCAGAAATTTAAACATCCAAAAATAAATAATCTTGTGATTGGTTCAATTTTTTCGGTTTAAAAATTAAAGTGAAAAAACATGGTGAAAAAACTTGACCTCGTTTTAAAAGTTGGAGACATATCTGGAATCAAGTATCAAAAAAAAAAAAAAACTGAACAAACATCAGGTCTTTAATCAACAAAGTATTTCCAAACATTTCAGAAATTTCCGAAGTTAAACCATTGACTGATGGAGTCACAAATATTCGTAACTTTATTTTTTATTAACAATTCTAGTTTACAGAATAACCATGGTTGAAGAATCAAAAAGAAAATTTTGCAATGTTAGAATCAATGGTGAAGGTATCAGTCCTCATAAAATAATTAACTATTTTTAGGAACTGAATTCATCATTGATCGTGATTTAGAACTTGAAATCATGATCAAAACAAGTCAACATATGATCGGACCTGCTGTTTATGCACGTTTTTTGAACGGTAATGTTTACGAATATATTGAAGGTTATGTTTTGAATTCAAATGACATGTCAAAATTTGCATCTAAAACAGCGGTTGCCGTTGCTAAATTACATGCTATGGATATTGAAGATATCGAAAAAAAACCTACTTTGTTCAAAACATTGAAAAAATGGATAGATGAAGTTTCAAAGATCAAAAATTTACAATTTGAGTATTCTATAGATGATTTGAGAAAAGAACAAGAATACCTTGAAAAAATCATTTCATCATTTCCAGTTACTTTTTGTCATAATGACCTCCAATCAAGAAATTTGATTTATCAACCAGACGGAGGTAATTTAATTGAAAAAATTGAAATTTTAGATTTAATTAGGTTAATTGATTTTGAATATGCATGTTATAACTACAGAGGTTTTGATATTGCAAACTATTTTTGTGAATATCAAGATTTAGAAATTGACCAATCCAAATATCCATCATTGGAACATCAAAGATCGTTCATTCAAAGTTATTTACAAACTGAAGACGAAAAAGAAATTAAAAAATTGCAATATGAAGTTAAGGAATGTGGTTTATTATCCAATTTATGGTGGGGTGTTTGGTCGTTATATCAACATCAAAATTCAAAAATAGAATTTGATTTTTTGGAATATGGAAAGAAAAGAATTGATTTATATTATAAATGGAAGAACGAAACATCAAAATTATAAAAATTAAAAAATAAACTGAAATTTCTTCAAAAAGTGAGACGTGCAATATTTGAAGCAATTAGGATTGTTTCAAAATTATACCAAGTTTTTATCTGATTTAGATAGTTCCAAAATTTTCTATTGGTTGCAAAATGAACTTGTTGTTTGCAGTTGTTTTGGTGTTGTGCATTCAACTCTCTGTGCAATCTACAGATGATAAACCTGCAAAAGTCAATAGAATATTTTCAGAATATAATCAAAAAGGATACTCAGGAGCAACGGTGAGTGTGATTCAAAACGGAAAATTTCTTTTCCAAAATTCATTTGGAAATTCAGAGATCCGTCATGAACAAAAGAATAAAAATGATACAAAATATATAATAGCATCAATAACTAAACAATTCACTTGTTTAGCTATTGCCATTTTAGAACATGAAGGAAAGTTATCTGCAAAAGACTCTGTTAAAAAATACGTACCAGATTTTAAATTCCCAAATATTACTATTTCAAACTTGATACATCATACATCCGGTTTAAAAGAATATTTAGTTTTATTGACAATCAGAGGAGATGGCGGTTTGTTCGCAGTAGATCGAGAATACTCATGGGAATTAATCAAAAAACAAAACTCTCTTGGATTCAAAACAGGTGAATCTTGGAGTTATTGTAATACTGGGTATTTAATTCTAGAACTTGTCATTGAATCTGTCACCAAAATGAAATATCATGAATTTATGAAAAAAAGAATTTTTGAACCACTTGGAATGAAGAATACTCAAATTTTCATGAGTCCAGGAAAACCAGAAAAGAATTTTGCATATGGTTATGAAAAATTGTCTAATGGTCAAATGATGTATAAACCGTTATTGACTCAACGTTTAGGAGGATCTGGAGGAATACAAACAACACATGAAGATTTCTTGAAATTTGATTCAAATTTTTATGATAATAAATTACCTGAGGTCAAGAATTGATGAAAAAAATAATAACCCCGGGAAAGTTTAATAATGGAACATCACATAATTATGCTTGGGGATTATTCATTTCAGAACAATATGGACATAAAATCATTGCTCATGGTTTGTTTTTGTAAAATTTATTTTGATTTTATTAGCTGGAGGATTTCCTGGGTATGCTTCTCAGTTCATTAGAATTCCAGAAAAAAAAATGACTATTTTTGTTACTGCAAATATTGCTGATGGGAAAATTCAAAAAAAAGCGTTTGAAGTTTCACAAGTTTTTCTTGATAAAAAATTGAAAGATATTCATCGAATTGATCAAAATGAAATCAAAATTGAAGTTGATATTGAAACTAGTTTTAAAATAGATCCATCATTTTATGTTGGATACTATTATCAAAATGAAATAGAAGTAGCACATAGATTGTATTCAAAAAAAGGAAATCTCTTCATGAACATTAAGAATTTGGGAGAAATCCAAATTGTATTGAAGGAAAATCATGAATTTACATTTCTTCAGAATGTCAATGGAAAATTCTTAATTCAAAATGGTCAAGTTGTTGGAATGCATTTCATCAATCTTCCTGGGTAATTGTTGCTTCTTTTTTAACATAGTTTTAGTGCTCCGAATATATTGTGGAGAAAATTACAAAAAAAACCAATTTGTTCTATTTGAATCTAAATTCTTTTGTTAGCATTAAATGGGATTTATTTTTAAAAATCCTCTTTCATCAATCCAATCATTTTCCGAATAACCAATCAAATGGAAGTGAAGAGAAAAACCACTCTCAAGTCACTGTTTATCACATTTGCCAGTCATGAAGAAAAAATTTCATGTAAAGAATTATTGGAACTGTTAAAGAGTATTCAAATCAATACAGAAGAAAAATACCTTGAAGCTTTAGCTAATTATTTTTCACCTTTGGAAAAAGAACCAAAATTTATCAATTTCCTCGATTTTTCTGAGTGGTACTTTTCTTTTTCATCAAAAAATTTTGAAAACTTTGAAGAAACTCTCCAGTTTCTATTTTATTTTAATGAAATATTTTCAAAACATGACCAAGACAACAGTCAAAGTAATTTTCATTCATTACTTATTATTTTACCATTAAAGCTCTTTCTAGAGATGAATTAAAACCGCTATTGGAAGAATTATTAGAAGAGGAAGTATTTTTAAAAAACATGAAAAAAAATATTTCTTTGTCTGATTGGATCGATCATTTTGATGAAAATGGAGATGGTTTAATTGATTTCAAAGAATTTTCAGATGGATTGTTCTCAACAGATATTAATTTATTGAACGAAGATGTCTTAACTTCAGAGTTTTTTGCTTTAGAAAATGGAGAAGTAGAAGATGGTTATTCAATCATTTTAGAGTCATCTTTTGGTCATTTTATATTTTTACCAAAATATGGAAAAACAAGTTTGACTACTATAAAATCAAAAGAAGTTGTTTTTCAAGTGGAAAAAAATCAAAGATCAAATGCTATCAAACTCAAAAAAAATAACAGATACATGTCAATGAATGATGGTACAGATGAATTTTTTCTTGAGAGAATTGGAAATTTTTTTCATATTAGATTTGATGATAAACTTTTATCAGCCAATGAAGTTGGTTTTTTTAATTTTGAAATGGAAGATGTAACCGATCGAACAAAATGGAAAATCATCAAAATTAAAGATGAAAACAATATGATAAAAGAGAAAATTGATCCAGGAATATCAAAAGAACAAAAATTATTCGAAGATTATTTTTTTGATGGAAGATATCAAAATTGCTTTGAAATTTGTGAAACAAATCTTCAAACATCATCAATATTCTCCGCCTACTTGGGAGTATTATACTTCAATGGATATGGTTGTGAAAAGAATTATTCAAAAGCGAAAGAGTATTTTGAAAAATCAATGGACGAAGTTCCACTTGCAGCCACTTTTCTTGGAGAAATATATTTCAGTGGTTTGGATGAAGAAAAAAATATGGATTTAGCTTATCAATATTTTCTCAAAAGCAAAGTTGGTGGGAATGTCAACAACGCTAATTATATGATTGGTCATTTATTTTTTGAAGAAGAGAACTACAAAAAATCAATTGAATATTTCACAATTGCTTCAAAAAATGATCATGTAGATTCTCTTTTGATGTTGAAAAAAATGTATTCTGAAGGAATTGGAACCAAAAAGGACAGTCAAATGGCTGATGATATCGATGAAACTATTAAATCATTGAGTCAATCCAAAAAAGAATTAAATTCGATTTCAGTGAATAAATTTAAAGAAGAAGTTAAAACAATGGAAAAAATTGTTTCAAAATGTTCAATGTCTGCAAACAATTATAAAGAGATTATTGACAATATGAATAAGAAAATTCATCAATTGGAAGAAAATCATCAAAGACTTAAACTCCAAGTTGATGATCATGAAAATAGATTGGGATATATGGAATCCAAAATTGAAGAATTTCAATCTCAAATTCATTCTATTAAAAAAAAAATGAAAAAACAAAAAGAATCAAGAATAGAATTTGAAAAAAACATCAGTACAATCATTGAAGATTTACAATCAAAAATGAGTAAAATAGATGCAATAGATGATATTCAAAATGACTTAAAAATTCTATTGTCAGAAAGGGAGGAAATGAAGAAAAAAAAAGAAATTATGGACTTTATTGAAAATACTCCAGAATTAAAAGCATTTCATGATCGTGTTCAATCTAAGTTGACAGAGGTATTTTTGGCAGCAAAAGTCATTTCATCTGGAAGTGTTGAAAGAAAACAAACTTCTGGTGAATTCGCCATTCAAATGGTTACAGAAACTTTTTCAAGTGTTTGCTTCGTTCTTGGAAAAGGAGCATTAAAAACTATCGCCAATGTAATGAAACCATTATTTTAACATTATCATTAGGGTGCAACATTTGGATTATTCTCGCTTGTTGATATTCCAGATCAAGCTTTTTCCTTCCTTGGAGCAGGAGCAATGGCAGTTGGTAAAATTGCTTATAAAGTTGAAGAAACAAGACAAGACAATAAAATCAAAACTATTAACAATTTGATCCCAAGTGTTTCAAAATTAGATAAAATTTGTGAAGATGTCGCAAGAATGTTAACATTACGATATCAAGATCAAATTATGGAATGCACAATCAAAAAAGAATCACTATTGACAACAGTTGGTGCAAAAACAGATCTTTCTGTATCATGGCAAGACGGTGGTGCAGAACATCTTGGTGAAGCAGCTGCTGCAAGAATGTTTGATGCATTGTTCTCTGGAAATATAAAATATTTCAAAGACATCACAACTCAACTAGTAGATTCTGTATTTTTTGGTTCCGCTGGTTTATGGAACATCCCCTTTCCAATTTTTGGTATAGGAAACACAGCTATGATCACAACAAAAAAAAAGAAAAAATGGACTGATACAGGAGTATTTTGTAAATCAGGTATCATGTTAAACCAAGAAAAAGAGAAATTTTTCTTCAGAGGATTTGATAAAATATGTTCAAATCCAAAATTATTTGGATATAGAAATGGAACAAATGAAGAAATCAAAGAATTAGGTTTAGTTCAAGGTGTCAATGAATCACCATTGGCTTCACAAAATCCTCTATTGAATGAAAATACAATGACAAAGAAACGTGGATTGAGAAAAACATTGAACTTGTCAAATACCAAAATCAAGGATTCTATTGAATGGAATGAAGATAAAATGATCAAAATGATTGATGAATCTTTTAAAATCCCTCAAGAATTTGACAGTTTTACGTTTGGTGTTTCTCATGAAACCAATAGCGTTTCATTATCAGCATTTGTTTATGATGCTTTGGGATCATTGGAGGATTACTCAATTTGTGAAGAATATCCAGAACATTCAAATGCATTGATTGAATGGAAAGATTTTGTTGCTGGTTGTAATGAAGTTATTTCAATTTCAAGAGGAACTTCAATGGTCAAAATTGTAGTTTGTTTTGAAATCTTAAACAGTGAAGATGTTGAAAAAGTATTAGATTTTCATTTATTCAGTGAAACGACTGAAATATGTTCATTTAAAATGAACACTAAAAACAAAGAAATTGTCACTCCTTTGATTTCATTTCAATACGAAAATGGAAATTGGTCAATGTCTTTTGAAGAGGAAGAATTTAGTTATGCCAATGACCTTTATGAAGGAAATTATTTATCAGATGAAGAAATTATAAATCCCACAAAAATTATTGAAAATCGACCAAAAAATTTGTTTGTCAGTTGTTTAAGAGGAAAGTATTTGAATACATTGGAAGACAAAGATTTGAAAGATCAATACATTGAAGTCAAATTTAATGGTCAATCATTAAAAACAACAAAACCAGAAAACAAACAAAAATCTGATTCTTTCAAAAAAACCAAAATGTTATTTTCATCAACTCCAGATGAACTTCCAATCACATTCGAACCACAATGGAATCAATTGTTGAAATTGTAATATTTTTTATTTTTTTTTATTTTTCAGTTCATTAGAAAAAATGCCACTTGACAATTCCCTATCAATTAATGTTTTCAACCAGAAATTATTCAGTGATCGAAAATTAGGGACTTTGGTACTCGATTTGGAAAACCTATCTTTTTTTCAAGATTTATGGATTGATTTAAAGAATGATACAAATATGAATTGTGATGAAAGAGCACAAATTTTGATCAGAATTTCATTTTAAAGATTGAAGAAAAAAATAAAATAATATCAAAAAAAAAATATATTTATGTTTGAACAAAAGCGAGAGTAACCCTGCAACTGATAATTCATTAATTGGAAAATGAACATCAATTACAGGATTCTTTAAAATTTTATTTCATATTAGGTGCTGGGATACCAAAACTATCGATTTTTGACTTTGAAGTTGTCTTTTGTTTTGACTTGCAAGCAAAAAGTGGGTATTGTTAGGATTTCAACCCTATTCAATATTCTGACTTTAGCTTCATCTTCGTCCACAGAAATAACCATTACTTCTTTTTTGAATAACTCTGGGGCGATATTTCCGATGATGTATAGTTCTTCAGGTGCGTCGACTAAACAGTGGTCGTTTTCTTTTATTTGAGCAGGTTTAGCAATGCATGGGTTGAATCTATTCAAGCTTCTAACTTTTGGAGCTTTGTTGGTGAGAGATCTGATACCTTTTGTCATCAGTTCGTTGATCTGTTACAAAAAATAATTGGGTATTTAAATCATTTGATTGGACTATTTTCGGTGGAATACCCAAAAATCATTGGTGGGATCACTCAAGAAAAAACTGGACTCTACTTTATTTTTTAATTTAAGGAAAGAAAACCAAATAAAAAGATTCTCTTTTTTTTCGCCAATAAAAAATCCCCAATTTTTTGTTGTTGTTAAATCCAGTGATTGGGTTCAACTTGTTTAAACAACGTATTCAACGTTCAAACGTTAAATAACACAATTTTTCTATTGGTCAAATACAAATTTTCTTTAGGATGCAATTATCACTGTCCATTTGTCGGATTAAAAAACAAAGTTCAAATAACTGCTCATTGAATTGTCTAAGTGAGTTGAAAAAGTACTAAATATCAAAATTGACTCAATACTTCAGATGGTTTTCATTTCTGTTTTTAAAAAACTAAAAAAATGTTCCACAATCAGAGTTATAAAATTGTTTATTTGAAATAAAAAATTATATCCATGAAGTATTTGTCTTCAACAAAATCCAAAAGTTCATAACCCAATATTTGTCAAAAAATGATTCCATATGTTCAGAGAAACGTTCGTCTTCTGAGTTTAGAAATGCATTAACAGCACTTGATGACACAATCTTGAGAAAATTTATAAATCTCTCTTCAATTGTTTTGTTTTTGTCCAAACAAATTTCTGAATATTTCATGAGTGTTGATCCTTTCTCAAGGAGAGGTTCAATACTTGAAAAATTTGGGTTGAAATTTTTCAAAATATTGCAGTATTCATATTTCCAAATTATATTAGGAAAGATATCTTCAGAAAAATTAAGATACAAATCACCAATTATTTCTCCAGTAGATTTGTTTTTTGATGAATCATCGATTTTTTCCTCGCAATTCTTCCCATTTCCAACACATATTGGATGCAAGGCTAGAAAGCTTAAAAAAAGGTACCCAAAAGTTATCTTCATCCAAAAAATGAAAAGCAAAATCTATATTGTGATAAATTCCTTTGACTAGCCCAAATTTTTTCAATCTTTGGATGAAAAAAAATGTTATCAAAAAATAAATTTTCCAAAGAGTTCTTAGTCCCATATTGTATATTTTTGTCAGGTGTAAAAAAATATATAAATTGTCTTTCTTTTTTTGTGATCCCAAAATTTCAAATCTTCTAATTGTAAAATTAGGATACATCTTTTTGTATTCATAAATTAAAGTTGAAATATGAAAATGAAATACATAAGTCCCATAACACGTCCAGAAAAATTTGAAATAAGTTCATTGTCCGATATTTCTGAACTTTGTATTTCCTTTATAATGGACAAAGGGCAAAACCAAATACCTTTCTTTTCAGTAAGCTCAGTTATTTCTTCATCATTGTTGTTTTTCCAACCATTTTTTTTTTTTATTTGGTTGTAACCCAATTGTTGGTACGTGACAATTGTTTTCTTGGAAAATAGACATAGTTTCAAGGATTTCTTTTGTCTGTGTTTCATGTGTTGAATGAACACATGAAAGAGATAATAAGTTGTATTTTATCCTTTTGAGTGTGCCAGGAGAAATAAGAGACATTTGAGACATCCAATTGGTTGACTATTTTTATCTTCTTATTCAACTTGTTTAAACAAAGTTATTCAAACAGTTGTTTAAACATTTTGGTTGAACTCAATCACTGGTTAAATCTCGTTTTTCTTTTCTGATTGGATTTTTCATTAAAGAAGATGAGAAACATGTTGTTTTATCCAGTTTCTTAAAAAAGAACAATAACACCAAAGTCCTGCAATTAAAAGAGAATTTTGGAAAACAATTCGGAAGCTATGGGATCAAAAAATTCTAAATTTATTGAAGAAAATAATTTCCTCAAAAATATTACCTTCTATTTCACAATTAATGAAAAATGGATGAAAAAAATTTGTCTTTCAATAAAAAAAAACAAAGAAATCAAACAATAATATTTCATGGTAGATCTATGGAAGATTCAGATTTTACAATTTTCAAAAACGATATCAGATTTTCAATTCAATTCAGAACATCTTTCAGATGTATCATTTTTAGAGCTACAAAAAATATTGAAAATGAGTTCTAGTTTGACAAAATTAAAATGTGCTGGATCTTCCAAAAATAGATTCATCAGGCGAGGAATATTTGATACCATTGTAAAAAATGATAACATCAAAGCTTTAATATTTCCACAAAACAATTTACCAATTGATTTTCAGTCCTATCTTAAAAATACAAAAAAACTTGAAATACTACATATAGATGATTGTTTAGTCAGTTTTTCATTACATTTAGATGGATTGTCAAAGAACAGCACAATCACTTCATTCTCAATTTGTAAGAACAAACTTCATGATGGAGAATGCAAGCAAATATTTTCAGTTCTGAATCAAAAATATATTAAAGTAAAGATGAATGGAAATTATTTATCAAGTGATCATGGTTTGCATATTGTTGGTGATTTCATCCATGAAAATGAATCATTGGTTGATTTCTCATTTGTTCCAATCTATCAAAGATTTGACAAGCAATCACTTGAATACTTGCGGAATGTTTGAATTTTAAACTTTACTCTGGAAAACCTAACTATAGACACAAATTTTGGTTCTGACTTGAATAGAACAATAAAACAGGTGCTTGAAAGAAATCGAAAAGAAAAGAAGATGAAGTCTCATTTCAAATGCACAAGAACCTGAGATTATTCTCGGGATATAAATTTTCGATTTTGGAATTTTCCAATTGAGGTATGTTTCAAAGGGTATTAAAAAGGAAATTTTTATATGGAATTGAATCTGTCACGACCAATTTGGATAAAATTCGATGAAATTTCTGCCAATCATTTAGCTTTTTCCATTTTGAAAATTTTGAACAGAGATGGTTACTTCAGTTGTTGTTGGCCTGGCATTGTTTGTAATTTGCTGGATTTTGTTGAAGAAAAGCACCAAGGTGAATAAAAAACTGAAAGAGTTCTTCAAACAAACAGATTTAGTTATTGGACCTAATTCTTCATTTTTGCACGGACTTGATGAATCACCAGAAAGCATAGAAAAAATATCAAAGTGGATTGAAAACAATAAAAACATAAAATCCATCACTTTTAGTTCTGCCATTGGAGAAAATTGGTTAAAGTGGTTTTATAAATCAATTGAAAAGAGTACAGGAAATATAAAAACATTGGCTTTTAAAAACTGTCATTTTGAAGTTGATGAATCAAATACTATTGCTATGCTCTTGGAAAATAACAAGAAAATTACAAGTTTAGACTTTGGCTCGAATACTATCAATCACACAGGTTTTCTGGCAATTACAAAAGCATTAAAGAAAAATTCGTCGTTAAAATCGTTAAATGTTAGTGATGTATTCTTGTTAGATGATGATATTTCCGCTTTGACTTCTGAATTAGCCATCAATGATTCTGTTACCAAATTGAATATTTCACGAAATTTATTGATGCATCAACCAAAAGATTTAGCAGCTTATATTGAAAAAACTGAACATTTGAAACATTTAAATCTAAGTAATTGTAGTCTTCATTCAAGCAATCTACATGATATTGCTAAAGCTCTGGAAATCAACAAATCATTAATTTCAATTTCATTCTCTTCGAACCCGATCACTGAAAAGGGATGCAAAATGATATTAGATGCATTAACTAAAAATGTAACTCTCCGTAAATTAGAGTTGGACAATATGAAATTGGAGTCCAGTAGCATCTATATGATCGGTGAATTTATAAAAAAAAATACCAAATTGGAAACTTTAAGTATGAACGACTTGATGCCAATAAACAAAGATAGAGTGAAATATTTTGACGAATGCATGTACGAAAATTGGAATTTAACTGATTTTACAACATATGAAGGCCGAGCAAAGCACAAATTCAAAATTAAAGATATTCTTAAAAGAAATCGTCAAGAAAAGCGAATTAATCATCAATTCTATTGCCCTAAAAGCTGGAACAATTTCCTAAACCTTAATTTTAAGTTTAGAAATCCAAAATAGAAAAAACTCATTAAATTTTTAATTATTTATTGTCCAATCATCTCCTTTGTTCAACGTCATCAAAAAGACTTCAACTGAAGAATGTTCAACTGGCTACTCGGAAAAACAGAACCACCTGTAGAAAAAAAATCACCAAAGGAACAAAGAGATGATGATTTAACCCAGTTCTTTGCAGAAAACAAAAATTCGGAAGAGATTTTAGTTTATCCACATTTTGGTATTAATTATGGAGCAAATGGAATTTTGATGCTTCAAGAGTACATAGAAACTAACAAAAAACTCTGTAAATTAAACATAAAATTCGTCATTGGAGCAAAATGGATGAAAAACATTGCTCCATCAATAAAACAAAACAAAAGTATAAAAATTCTTGATTTATCAAACATCCACTTGGAAAAAGATGAATGTTATCCTATTGCTGAAATAATTGAATATAACAAAAAAATTACAGAACTTGATTTATCTCAAAATAGAATTGCAGATGGTGCTTCAATCATTGCAAGTAGTCTAAAAAAAAATTGGAGATTAAAAAAACTAAATGTAGCTAATAATTTACTATCAAAAAAAGAATTAAGTGATTTATTTATGGCATTACTTGAATTTGATTCAGTAACCTATTTGGATATTTCAAATGTGACCAATCATTCTTCAATTCCCTCATTGGAATCAAAACTGTACCTTAAAGAAACGAAAAATTTGAAAACTTTGATTTTGGAAAAAATTAATATTTCACTATATGACAGTATTCAAACTATTTGTGATATTATTGAAAATAATGAATCTTTGACGGAACTTTCAATTTCGCATAATCACTTGACAAATTGGACGAATGAAATTGATCGAGTTTTTAATTCATTGAATTTAAATAATAAGATATCTATATTTAGAATGGATTCATTAAACCTTGATGGTTATGAGTGTGTTGGGAATTTTATTAAAACCAATAAATCACTCAAGAAATTGTCTTGTTTGAATTGTTTCGCATATAACAGATTAAAACCACCATCTACAGGATTAATGGACTACTTGGAGTTTAATTTCAATTTGGTAGATTTCAAAATAAGTCGTAACTTTTCTGATAAATGGGAATATTTGTTACAGAGGAATCTACACTTTCAAGAAATTACAAAACAGTTTCAATGTATAAATGCATGGAAAAAAAGTCAAGATGTAAATTTCAAATTTAAATACTATCACTAAAAAATTAAACCAAAAAAAAATTTTTCTCAATCTCAAATTCTCAAAATTGAACCTCGGCAATAAAATGATCTATCCATAAAACCATGTCTCAGCAACAAAGAAAGAAAAAAGCAACATATACAAGGAAAACATTGATGGGATGTTTTGCTATACAAACCTTTATCCACTAAATGGAATAATTTGAAAATGAATTCAATTGTTGATTGCTTTTTTCACAAAAGGAACTTTTATTAATTGGAAATTAAGAAATAATACATTGAGATTCTGATTTCTTTTTTTTAAAGATTTGTTCTTCTTCTTTATCTTCAACCATTCTTTTTCTCTTTTTGGATGATGATTGAGGAATGATTGGATTACGATGCAAATCATATGGAATTACTCTGTATGTATCAATGGATGCCAAATCTTCTAAACATTCAATAGATTTTTGTTTATCATCTAATGTTACAAATGTTGAAGTTTCATCTATCCAGTCAATTTTAATCCTTCCATATTTTTTGAATAATTTTCGAATATCATCATTTTTAACATTTTTTGATGGAAAATTAGTGACATAAAAAACATTTGATCTGTCTTGAATTGGATTCTCTTCTTCATCTAGACAAATATAAGAATCATTTTGCATCACATTCATGTAATTTTTGAAATCTTTTAAATGATCAATTGAAGTTAAATCAGTGAAAATTTTATCACGTTCTTTACCAATGAATTCGGACATTTTAATGAAAATAAAACCTGTCATATAAGCATCTATTTCAGAATATTTAAAATAATCTTATATAAAGTTACCATAACCAGCTTGATGAAATTTATCTGAGGAGTGATATTCATCTTCTTCCATGTTCAACTCAATTGAATTTTCAAAATCAGAATGTGTTCTAATTGTTTTAAAAACTTCTTCTAAACTTGTATTTGAGAAATAATTTTTCAATGGTAAATAATTTTCTGTGATGTATTTTGTGTCAATGATCCTAAAAAAAATAATTATGTTAAAAATTCTTCATTTACCTTGGAAATGATGTTAATATATCTTTTTTGAATTCTTTAAGTGTTGGTGGTAATGGTTTTAAAAATTTATGAAAAACATGTGCCATGTCTAACAAAAAATTGTGTCCAATGATTATTGGTTGATATTTCTCGAACAATTTGATGATTTTACTGAATCCGACTTCCTTATCTAGTATTTTATTTACTTCTTCATCTACTGTTTCTGTGAAACCTGTTATTCTTTTCACTCTGATAAAATTTCCTTTTTTATCTTTTTCAGATGTCATTTTAATCTTTGTTGAAGAAACTATTTCTGGTATTTCTTGATATAATATTCTTCTGATATAAGGATTACAAGGTTCTAAATCCAAAAATTCTTTTGAACTGTTTTCAAACCAGTCTTTAACAATTTTTCTATTTTCAGAAAATTAACAATAAAAAAGTTTGATATTTACTTATTTTGATTTACAATTTGTAAAGTAGGTTCATTGATTGATGATAAATCCATTTTTTCTTGAACCATTGTTTTTTTTGCAAGTTCAGAATTTTTGATGAATTCTTCTTCTTCTTTGTTACAAAACGTTATGCCTTTAAATTTAATTAATCTGTTAGATTCATATTACCTTGATTTATAACTTTATTGAAATCCATTTCATTGTTGATTAAAAATTCCATTGAATTTGATTGACAAGTAAAACAACCTGCATTTTTACCTCTTCTAAAAATGTAGAAATTGTAAGGTTTTGCAATAAAACTGTGGTTGTTAGATAAGATGTGGTTTTTTTTACCTTTCTATTTTTCCTTCTTTTTCTTCTTTCATCCAAAGACAAAGTCCGAATTGAATAAGAGCAAAATTTTCAGCTGAAGTTTTTACTTTTTGATATCTATCTTCAAGTCTGTCTAAACGTTTTACTTTATCAGCTGGGCTTGAAGTTTTTTAATTTTTTTGATTTTGTTTTTTTTACCTTTTTTCCAAACCAGTGAATTCACAATCCATTGAGACAAAAGAACAATTTGGTATTTTTTCTTCAATTTCTTTCAAAACATCTTCAAAATTTTCAATAGTAACATCCATTTTATTGTTGAATTGAAAAAAAACGTTGACCAATGAACATACTTCAAATTTTAAGTAGAATTTTATTTCAAATCTCATGTTCAAATCTCGAAATTTAATTTAAAAAATTCACCTCAGTTTTGAGAAAAAATGTGCAGTTTTTTCAACCAATCATATGATACACCTATTAGAAACTTGAGTCAATGGCAGTTTTCAGTTTAGCAGATCAATTTTGCAACTATTATGAATACCACAAAAACCCAATGTAAGATGAAAACAGACACTTTAAAATCTTCATAGTAATCAACTTATCCACTTCATCTTTGTTCCAACTTTAGTTTTTGGGTTTTTATTAATCTTTACAAAAATTCCAATGACAATTCCATTTGTGACAGAATTCTTAAAACCATATCCTTTAATTGCTACTAACTTTGGATTTGTACTTATGGTTTGTTTGGTTTTTTACTACCTTGCTTTAAATCTTCAAATTGGGGTGAAAAAAAAAAAAAACTTACTCAGTTATAGATCATTATGAATATTGAAATGTTTGTATTCTTCCTTGGTGCTAATTATCTTGAACAACATGTAATCAGTGCTGAAAACTTTTGGTATGTTTGTATTGCTATTCAAGTTGTTGGTTGGGGTATTCAATTTGTTGGTCATGGTGTATTTGAAGGAAAAAGACCTGCTCTTATGGATAATCTTTTTCAAGTATTTATTGCTCCAATATTTGTTATGTTAGAATATTTGTTCTTTTTAGGTTTTGCTAAAGATTTAGAAAAAGAAATTCAAAAAAAAATCCGTGAAAGAGAAAAAGGATCAACATCAAAATAAAGTTTAATCACTTATTATTCTACTCCATGGTTTAGAATTCCATATTTTTGAAAAAAGAAAAAAATTAGAGATTTGAACTTGAAAAATTATGAATTAATGAAAGATTTTCTGCGGGTTCTGCTAATAATTTAGTGCAATTCACAATTATTGGAATACGAAAGTTTATTTACCAAACATTTGAGTTGTGACCAATTTTTGAAATTCTTCTGACAAGTTGCATTTTCTTTTTCTTGTGTTCTTTTAATTTTTGTTCTCTTTTTTGAATGATAGCTTCTCTCGCTTCATCTTCTTTAATTTGAGCTTTTTTCTTTGTTCTTTTTTCAAAAAAGTCAAGGACAAGTGCAAGAACAAAGTGAACAGGTTTAACAAGAATAAAATGAGTAAGCGTCGAAAAAAATGCACATCCTAATGAAATTGGCCATTGAATATAATCCATTCCAGTTGTGTGTAAAAATTGATAAACAATTGGAACTCTACCTAATTCAGTAAAAATAATTTGAAAAAGAATGCACATGAACCAAATAACAACAAATAAAATTGATAAATGTAAATTCTTCAAAATGTTCCATTCTTTTAAAAATGAAATTAGATATTATTTTTTCAAGTTACCATTTTTATAAATTTTTCTTGCATTCACTTCATTGAACAATTGTAAAAATACAAATGTGTTAAAAACTAATGTTTTGTTTGTTTGACTTGCGGTGAAGATTAGTTGACCGTTGAAGTAAAATGGTGATGAAATATTAATTGTTTCACCGAAATAATATATAGGAAGTAAAATTGATAATTGCATCATTGATTGAATTGCAATTGAAGTGAACATATAAGGTGTGATCATTGATTCTGATGATTTAAAAGGAGGACGATCCAACAAGTTAATTGATGGTGTTTCAGTAGCCAAACCGAGAGCAGCAAATGAATTCATAATAAGATTCACCCATAACAATTGAATAGCTGTTAAAGGTAATTCAGTTGCAGCAGGTGTTCCTTTGATAACATTTCCAGTTGCTGTAACTAAAACTAATGATAAAGCTACAACATTGACAGTTAATTGAAATTGTAAAAACTTTCTGATATTTTCATAAATTCCACGACCCCATTTACATGCTGTGACAATGGTTGCAAAGTTATCATCTTGAATAATGATATCTGAAGCTTCTTTTGCGACTTGTGTACCTGATCCCATAGCTAAACCAACAGCAGCTGCTTTCATTGCAGGAGCATCATTTGTACCATCTCCTGTTACAGCTACAACTTCTCCAATATTTTGTAAAGCTTGAACAAGTACTAATTTATCTTCTGGTGAAGATCTTGCCAAGACTTGTAATTTTCTGACAACAGTTGGTAACATTTCTGGTGTTTTTCTTGCAATTTCTCTAAAAACAGGTCCTTCCATTACTTTGTATTCTTCAGGAATTCCATCATAAATACCACATTCTTGTGAGATTTTTTGAGCAGTTAAGATATTATCTCCTGTAACCATACGAACTTTAATTCCAGCTTTTTTACATTTTTCAACGCAATCTGGAACTTCTTTACGGAGTGGATCTTCAATTCCAAGTAAACATAAAAAGATTAAATCTGAGTCATAATGAACTAATAAATCTGGTCCTAAATTTTGATAGCATAAACAAATTGTTCTAATTCCTTGAGAAGCAACTCGATTAACTTTTTCTAGAATTTCTGTTTTTAGTTCTTTTGTAAATTCCTTAATTTCACCATCAACATTGATTTTATCACAAACTGATACAATAATTTCTGAAGCTCCTTTGACATGAACAATATGATCTAAATCATCATTTTGAATGATTGTTGACATTTTTTTAGTTTCAGATGAAAATGGTTTTCTGTCAAGAATTTCATACTTGCTTCTATATTCAATATAAGGAGTCTTCCAGTAATCTTGAACAAATTTCAACATTGCAGCTTCAGTTTTATTACCAACTAAATTTGTCTTTAAAACATAATTTGGATCTTTTAATCTTGGATCATTTGGTTTTAATTCTTCTTTCGCTAAATGAGCAGTTGAATTAACACAAATTCCAAATTTAATCAAATCAGCTATTTCAGGTTTAATGTCTTTATCTTCTGGTAATGTAACTTTTTGACCATCTTGTGGATAAAATTTATCTCCAATATAACCAGTAACAACTGTCATTTTGTTTTCTGTCAAAGTTCCAGTTTTATCAGAACAAATAGTCGTGATAGCACCCATTGTTTCACAAGCTGATACATTTCTAACTAATTGTTTTTCTTTCATCATTTTACCAATTGAATAAGCTAATGATAAAGTAACTGCTAAAGGTAAACCTTCTGGAATAGCAACAACAATTAAAGTGATAGCTGTTACAATAAAACCAACAATAATGTTAACTTCTTGAATTCTGAAAATAAAAGATGATCCTTGAGATCCAATCACTGATTAAATTAATGTTAAAAAATATTCAATCACTTACAATCAATCAAAAGCCATCCAATTGTTAAAATCAAAAACGTCAACACTGAGAAAAATACTCCAACTCTTCCAATAATCAAAGCTAATTTTTCTAATCTATGTTGAAGAGGAGTTTTTGTAGGAGGTGTTGAACCCATTTTTGCTAAAGTTTTACCCCACTCTGAACGTGGACCAACAGCTAAAGCAATCATTCTTGCAGTACCTTCTTCGACATTGCAACCTGATAATAAGAATGGATGTTTTACGTTTTTGGTGACAGCCATCGGCTCACCAGTCATTGAAGACTCATCAATTTTTAAATTAAAACCTCCTATAAACAAACCATCTGCTGGAATACCACTACCTGAGAAAATTGTTAAATAATTGTAAAACGTACCTGTGTCTAAAGAGATAATGTCTCCAACTAAAACTTGGTCTGTTTTTATTTCTTCAGCTATACCACCACGAATTACAGTTACATTTTGTGCTTGTGATTCTTGATTCAATTTTCTAAATTTTCTTTCTTTGTCCCAGTTGTTAAAAGCAGAAACACCACCAACAACAGCAACAGCAAATAATACAGCAGCTCCTTCAATCCAACTGAATAGTTAACTAGAAGTTTTTTTTTCTTACGCAAAATAACGATGGTCTGGTTCTGAAAAACCCAAACCTAAAATAATTGATATAATACCTACAATTGTGAGAATAATCAACAACGGCTGTGATAATGACTCAATTAAAAATTGAATGAACCATTTTCCAGGTAACTGAGGATAAATATTTTCTCCATAACTTTTGTCGGTTTTAATATTGTTTTTGAAAGTCTTACAGTTTTTTTCTTGAAGCATATTTTAACTTTGATTCTTCTTCTGGCAAACCAATCTTCAAGTCTACTCTTAAAGCAGCAGCTATCGTCTCAACTGTTCCGTAAACATCTTCTTCGTCTAGCTCTCTTGCTTGAATTATCGTTTCCAACTCTGTTGGTTTGATAGAAAATAAGTCATGCTTAAGGAAATCTGCGTTGTCAGTTGCTTCATCAGTATTAATAACGTCCACTAACTCTGTCATACAACGTTCGTCAATTCAGCCAACCGAAAAAATTTAATTTTAACCAATAGGATTATTTCTTTTTATTTTTTTTCAGGAAAGTTGTTCAATCAAAAGCGAACAAAGATTCAAATTTGGAAATTTTTATTCGGAAAATTATCGGAAAAAATTTCTATTCGTGTTCAGTTTTTTCCATTTCTTGTCCATCATTTTTTAAAGCGTTTCCAACTAAATAAGTCAAACCAAAGCCTAATGATGCTCCAATAGGACCACCAAAAGCAAATCCAACAGCTGTTGTTGTAGCTTTTAAAAAAATAAGATAGTTTCTTTTTTCGTACCTCCAAATAAAGAAATTGGTAGTTCAGGAACTAGAGATGACAGGATTGATTTTTTTTCACCATTTTCAGAATAAATTGGATCTTCACCTTCATTTTCGAATTTAATTACAATTTCCTTTTGAAATATATTGACAATATCAATAATTTCTTCTTTGTTACACTTCTTCTTTTCTTGAAATTGTTTTAATAATCTTTTCAAAGAATTATTTTCTTTTTTTAATTTAATAATTTCTTGCATCATAGTTTCATTTAAAGTTATTTTTTCATCTCTATATTGCATTTTGCAAATATAAAAAAAATCATTGGACAATGTTTCTGAAGTTGGTTTTAAAGTCTCTTCATTTTTGATGTACATTGGATTCAAAAAGTATTCAAGTGACAAATTGATAAAGTTCCAAATAGAAAATGTATCCATTTCTTTTTCTTTTGAGTTTTTTTCATTATTGAACAAAAAGTTACCAAATAAACATGAATAGGATTGTTCTAAAATAAAAAATAAAAATTTTTGATTAAATTCAAATGATTTTGGAAATTGCATCCAAATTAATAATATACAATGTATGAATTGATAAAATATTGGTGATTTTTCATTCGATTTAGTGTTGAAATGATCATTTCTTTCTTGAAATTTAAAACCAAATGAAATCCATTCTTTTTCAATTAAAACTGAAAATCCTTCAACAGTTCTATAGTATGGGTCTAGTAATATTTGTGATATTGCTGAAACTACACTGGTTCTATCCCATCCATCTAAAAAAGAAAATGTTTAAAAAAAAAATCAAAAGAAACCTGAGCAATGTACAAGAACTGGATGTGAATCTTCTATCAATGAAACAACTCTATGAGATGCCTCCAAAATTAAAAACAAAAGGTTTAACCATTCCAAACATTCTTGACTTGATGTATTAATTTTATCATCTTTGAGTGAAGTTATAAATTTTTCTAGCGATTTTGAGACGACATGGATGTTGTCAATATTCATAAATTCTATATGAACATTTTCATAATTTGAAACATTTTCATATCCTTTGCCCTATGATTCAAAAATCAGTTAATTTCTTTTTTACAATAAATTTGTTTCCTACAGCATTTTTCCATGGACGGCAATCAATAATGTACAACTCTTTTGATTTTGAATATAATTGTATTAATTTTTCATCATCTTCTGATTTTCCCATTAAACCTGTGTTTGGTTGACTTGATCTTATTAAAGGTATATTAGTTTTGTTGTGAATCCAAGAAACAATTGGAATTCTTTGCTGACTTCGAAACTCTGAAGAACCATTCAAAATTTCATCTTTACAGTCTTTTGGTACAACTATCTTTGATGGATATGAAGAACAAAATTTTTGATTTCTGACTTTAAAATATTTGTTGAATTCATCAACTTGTCTCTCATATTCTTTTTCTGTGACGTAAGTTTTTAAGTCTTTCAAGTTAATATCCAAGTTTTTTTGAAATTCAAAAGCAAAAAAGTTTTCAAGCTTGTTAACAGAGAGGTATTGATTTAATTTTTCAACTGAAATTTTTTTTTGTGAGTTTTCAAAAACAACAGTAGTATGATCTTTTCTTTTAATTTCAATGAATTGACTTGAACTTTTTTCTTTTGAATATTTTGTTGAAACATCTTCAAGTTGGAAAATGGAAGTCAAAGGAATGGAATATGAATTCTGAAAAAAAATATAAATTTTGAAATATGATTCACCTTGATCAATTGATCTACCAAGTTTAATTTTTGAAATTCTTTCGAAAAGAATAAATATCTGAAATTTGTTATGATCAAGATTTCTGTGGTTTTTTTTTCTTTATGAGTTATAATTTCGCAGTTGTTCCAAATTTCTTTGATGTTTTCACCTTTTAGAAGTCTGAGTTTTGTTTCTTCAACTTCTTCCATTTTGAGTGTTTTTGTTAACCGAATGAGTTGAAAAGAATAATTGGCCAAAAAAAATGAAGGATAAAAATTAGATCTATGAGTTTTGATAGGAAAAATAAAAAATTGAAACTCTTAAACTGTATCAAGAAAGTAGTTTTGGAGCTCTATTGTCGGTTTTTTTTTTTGTTCTACAATGATTGGTGAATTCTTTTTGGTCCAACTAGAATTCAAAAGATGTATCATCTGTTGGAGTTGATAAAAGTTACTTTTCCATTCATCATCACATTCATTTGTTACTTATTTGAGAACATATCGATATCACAGAAAGAATTATCAACATCAAGAAAAATTATTTTTTTTACTACAATTTTTCCTCCAACATTGTTTTATTTCATAACAAAAGACTCAGTACCATTTCATTTATGGCATAGAATATCATCAGTACTAGTATTTTCATCTATCTTTTCGTTGATTATTCGATTTTTAATTTTTTTCAACGTTATTGAGGGTCAATTTTATTTTATTGAATTATACTTTAAAATTTGGTTTCTTATGGATATATTTACATTTTTTTTATCATTTTTTATTTATAAATTTTCAAACAGAAAACAATCAAAAAAAATTGAACAAAAATACAAAAAAGACACTGTAAAAAATAAAACTGGTGGTGACATTCATAAAACAGTAGAAATATCAACAAAGACATACAATTTTAAAGAAGATCCTCGAAAAACAAAAGAAGAACTTGAAGAAGAAGAATTCAATTTAAATGAAAATAAAAATAGTCTCGTTTTTGGAAATTTAGAGTTATTTCCAGTACAAAAACGACTCAATAATTTCAAATATGAAAAACCAAAAAAACAATTTTTCCATCAACAAAACTCAGATGAAAATTTTGGATTTTTCCAAGAACACAAAAATCAAATGAAAAGAGATGAAGATGAGACATTCAACAATTTTGAAAAGAGACTGAGTTTAGTTGATGACTCAAATTCCGAAAATGAAAAAGAACAACAAGAAGAAGAAGATTTCTTGTCTCAAAATTATCAAGATCCATCCATTGATGAAGGAATTCAAAATTTGAATTTATTTGAAAATAATGATAAAGATGAATCATTATTTAATGGATTTCGTGAAAATTTCGAAGATGATTTTGAAGAAGATTCCAAAGCAAAATTGATGGAATTGAATGAAAAGGCAATGAAGAATGATCTTCAATATTCATCAAGTTTCGAAAAATTGATTGATATTAAAATACCATCTGCACCTGTTTTGACTTCACAAATCAGTAAAAATACATACATGAATCCAAAATTGACACATCATCAATTTGTGAATGTAAAAGCTGATGGAAATTGTTTTTATCGTTCAATTTCATACTGCTTATATAAAACAGAAAAATATCATGTTTGGATGAGATTTTTAACTTTAATTGAGTTTTTAAAACGTCAAGAATTTTATATCAAATTTTTGGAAAAATTACAAATTGATCCTTTGGAAATTTACAAAACCACCAAAGCATTGGGACATAATGGTTGGGCAACAGATGTGCACATGTTTATTTTAGCAAATGCTTTAGAAAGAAAGGTTTATCTATTGGATGGAATAAATCCAATACAATCACATCATCAATTTATATTTGCACCGCTAAATGACAATCATAAGCCTTTAATTATTCATTGGTATTCCTCAGTTCATAATCATTTCGTTTCAATTTTATCAAAAAATACCAAAGAAATAGATTTCCAAATTCCATTTTATGCCTCCAAAATTATTTCAAAAATTATGTAAAATAAAAAATTTATTGAGATTTTTCCATGAGATCAGAGATGCAATTCCAAATTTCATTTGTTTTTAATAATTCAACAAGTTTTTCAACATCTTCATCAAATGGTCTGTCTTCATCATAAAAAGTGACATGTTTTCTAACCAAATCATGAACTTTTTCAAGTTTAGGTGTTGTTTTACTTGGTTTTGAAAATGAAAGAGCTTGAACTGCACAAAGTAATTCAATAGCAACCACATTTTCAACATTTTCAACTACTTCTAATAATTTTCTTGCCGCGAAACCACCCATTGAAACATGATCTTCTTTATTGCAACTTGTTGGAATACTATCACTTGATGAAGGATGAACTAAAACTTTGTTTTCTGAAACTAAAGCAGCAGCTGTCTGTTAAAAAAAAATAAATATTTTTTTAAAAGATTCTTACAACTTGAATCATCATAAAACCTGAATTTAAACCTCCTTCTACGACCAAAAATGAAGGAAGATGTGGGTGAAGTGATGAATCAATAAGTCTTGCACTTCTTCTTTCAGAAATTGAAGCCAATTCATGAATTCCAATAGCCAAGTAATCACAAGCTTTTGCTGGATATTCACCGTGGAAATTACCACAACTTACAATATTATCTTGATCTGGTAAATCACTTTCTAAATCTTCAGCAAATACCATTGGATTATCTGTTGCACTATTGATTTCTGTTGATATAATTTTTTCAACAAATTCTAAAGTGTCATTTACTACACCATGAACTTGTGGGATACATCTTAAAGTATATGAATCTTGAACTTGTCCACACTTTTTGTGACCATCATTAATTTCTGATGGTGTTTTTGCAAGTAAATTTCTCATTCTTTCAGCAACGAGAATTTGACCAGTATGTGGTCTATTTTTATGAATTCTTGCATCAAAAGCTTTGTAACTACCGTGCAATGCTTCAACTGTTAATGCAGCAACAATATCTGCTTGTTTAACTAATCTTTTACAACGATAAACAGCTTCTGAAGCCAATGCTGACATGAATTGAGTTCCGTTAATTAATGAAAGACCTTCTTTTGCTTCTAAAGAAATTGGTTTAACTTTAAATTCTTCCATAATTTCTTTTGAAAGTCCATATTGTTTTGTTTTAGGATTATACATCTTTCCTTCACCGAGCATGCCTAAAGCAACATGAGATAGAGGTGCTCTGAAGATATAATTAAAAAAAATGACAAAACTTACAAATCTCCTGAAGCTCCTACTGTTCCTTTGAGAGGAACTCTTGGAACTAAATTTAAATTTAAACACTCAACATAAGTTTCAAGAACACAAAGCCGTATACCTGAAAAACCTTTGAGTAAAGCATTAACTCTTAAAATCATTAACATTCTAGTTCTTGGAACTGTCAAAGGTTCACCAACTCCACAGCAATGAGATCTAATTAAATTAATTTGAAGTTTTAAAACTTTTTCTTTTGAAACTTTGACACTTGAAAAATGACCAAAACCTGTATTGATTCCATATCTTGTTTCACCTGACTTTAACATATCATCAATAACTTTTCTTGCTTTATTGACTCTTTCACCAGCTTCTTTTGAGATTTTGACAACATAATTAGTATCATATCCAGCTTCAACAAGTTCTTCAATTGTTAAGGTTTCACCATCTAACACAAGTACTTTTTGTTCTTTTGACATTGGAACTTTGAACTTTTTTGATTTGTGCAACAGAAAAAATTATGACCAATCAATTTAATGCGCAAAAGATTTGGAAAGAAAAATCAAAAAAAAATTTTGTAATCTTTTTGTATTCAAAAGTTAAAAGTGAAAAAATTACAATTGATGATGTTTTGTTCTGAAATTATTCAAGAGTTTCTTCAGTTTGAAAAGTTGATTCGGAAAACTCTTGGTGATCATCAATTTGTGATGTTTCTTCTCCTTGAACTTGGTGTTCATATTGTTGAAAGAAATTTGAAATCATTTCTAAAAAATTAAAACGAAAATAAAATTATACCTTGAACAAAGTCTGAACGTTTCATAATTCTTGATTTTTCTTCTTGATTAAGATATAAAATATCTTCAAGTTCCTTTTGAACCGCTCTTAATTCAAAATCTAAAGTTCTGACGTTAGTATTTTAAAGTACTCAATTTCGTCGTTGTATTTTGCGACAATACTTTGAACTGAAGATCCAAAAACTATGGTATTGGTCAGATTATTACTCTAATATACTTTGAAGAACTCCTAAAAATTCAAAATTATTCTCTTTATTCGTCGTCATTGTTTTCCGTTGAAAATATGTAGAAAAAATGATTGGACGAACGAAGATAAAAATTCAGAAAAAAAAAAAAAAAACTATTTGTTTTTACAGTTATTTCGGGAAATTGTTTTGAGGAATTTTTTCGGTTCATTTTCAGCTGAAAAGTAGACCAATCAGAAATACTGACCAATACCATCAATGTCCAAGAAACTAAACAAAGCTCTAAGTAGTCTTTTTAAAAAGAAAGAAGACACCTCTGTACAATCAAAACAGAACTTGGACGATATTTTTCAAGATTCTATTACCACTGACCTTTCCTCAAATCCGGCAGACTGGGTATTAGATGACTTTGAGAGAAAGGAAACTTTAGGAACTGGAACATTTGGCAGAGTTTTAAAAGCACAACACAAAGAAACAGGACAATATTTTGCAATTAAAACTTTAAAAAAAAACAAAGTCATTCAGCTTAACCAAATTCAACATTGCTTGGATGAAAAAAAACTTCAGATGGAAATTAAATGTCCTTTCACAGTTCAAGTGTATAAAACATTTCAAGATGAAGAAAAATTATATCTTGTAATGGATTATATTCCAGGTTTGCTTTGTTAAATTTTCTGATAACTAAATTAGGTGGTGAAATGTTCACTTGGTTACGTAAAAATAAAAGATTCTCAAATGCTGTTTGTCGTTTCTTTATTGCAGAAATTCTTTTAGGACTTGAATATATTCATAGGTTTGTCATTTACAACTGTTAATTTTTATATAAAAAAAAGCAAAGGAATTGTTTATCGAGACTTGAAACCTGAAAACGTGTATGATATTAAAATCTATTAAAAAATATAGTTTGATTGGTATGAAAAAAAAAAAAGAAATTAATTTTCTTTTTTACAGACGCAAATGGACATGTCAAAATTGCAGATTTTGGATTTGCAAAAAAAATTACAGACAAGTAAGTAAAACTAAAACCGATTCACTTTTTAATTTCAGAACTTGGACGATGTGTGGCACTCCAGAATGTTTGAAAATTTAAAAAAATTAATTTTTTTTCGGAATAGATTTAGCACCTGAAATCATTTTAGGAACAGGTCATGATAAAGGAGTTGATTATTGGTCACTTGGTGTATTAATGTAAGTCAAATTTGAAATTTAAAATTTAAAAAAAAAAAGGTATGAAATGTTGGCAGGGTTTGAACCACATGAATTATTTTAATCAAAAATTTTTAGTTATCCGCCATTCTTTGCGAAAGATCAAATGGAGATTTATACAAAAATTGTTAAAGGAAAATATGTTGTACCTTCTTTTATTTCACCTGAAGCAAAAGATTTATTAAAAAAATTAATGAACTTCAACAAAAGTATGAGATATGGATGTTTGAAAAATGGAGCAAATGATATCAAAAACCATGCTTTTTTCAGTGGTTTTGATTGGGATAAAGCAGCAAAAAGGCTACTTCCTAGTCCAATTCAATTACATTTGGATTCAGAAGGATCAAGTAAATATTTTATGAAGTACAAAGATTCAATATCAAAAAATGAATACCCACCTACTTATGAACAACAAATATTATTTAAAGATTTTTAAGAAAAAAATTAAAATTTTTTTTAAAAAATAAAAAACATATTGTTTAATAAAACATTGAAAATTAATCTTTAATTTTACAAAGTCGTTGTCCAATCAAATTCCGATCTGTCAAAAATGTCAAGTCTGAAACAAATAAAACTAGCTCAAGATAAAAGAATATACACAGCATGGGTAAATGCACAATTCCAAAAATATAGAAAAGAACCTATCATAGATTTATTTGAAGAATTCAAAACAGGTCTTAAATTAGGAGAACTTTTATTAATACTCTCAAAAGAGGACGACTTTGATGGTAAAACATTAAATCATGAGATAAAAAATAAAATTGTCATGAAAGAAAATATTTCCTTATTGCTGGATTGGCTACAAGTAAAAAAAAAAAATAATTAAAAAAAAACAGAAACATCAAAAAGTAAAATTGTCTGGTATTGGTGCTTCTGATATTGTGGATGGGAAAGAGATCAGTATATTAAGTTTAGTGAAGTCCATTATTTTAAAATACCAAATTGAAAACACAGGAAGTACAGAGGACCGTCAAAGCGCAAAAGCAGATCATAAAAAGGCATTAATCCAATACTTAAATGAGGAAGGAGCTCCTTATAGCATAAAAGTTGATAAAATATCCACCGCTTGTCACGACGGACTTTTACTATATGCTTTGATTCATCGGTTAAATAGAGACGCTCTAAAATTCAGTGAAATAGAAAAACTGGACCCTGTGATTATGAACCAAAATGCTATTAATTATGCTCATGAATTATTTAAAATTCCACCAATCATCACTGGAGAAGATATAACAACAAATCCAGATGAAGTCATTATGATGTGCTATTTATCATATTTTCGCGAAACTAAATTTGTTCAATCTGTTTATAGAACTATTAAATTATCAATGGGAATCTCTATTATTGAAAAAATACCAAAGGTAGCAAATGAGACAAGAGAACATTTTGGTAAGAGATTATGGAGAAATTTAGAAGATCAAATGGCATTAAGAAGAATTGATATTAAAAAAGTACATGAAAATATTGATTTAGAAATCCAAAATCGACAAAAAAATAGGGAAAAAGAAATTGATGATTTGATTGAACGGAATAAACAAGACGAAAAAAGAATTCCTATTTTTGAACAAAAATATGAAGCTTTAAAAGAAGAATATGAATCAAATTATCAAGAACAATTAAAGGAATTGAAGGAAATTCAGGATAAAACTGCTCAATTTTTGGTGAAAGAAAATAAAGACTTGGAGATTGCTGAAGAAAAATTAGAAAAAATTATAGAAGATCAAATGTACAGAATTAAATACTTGGAGAAACAATTGCAAGACTCTACATCAACAGAAAAGATTGTAAACCCATTAATTGAAGAAAGGAATACCTCAATTTTGAGTTCTATTGAGCATGCTACAGAAGAACAACGAAAGAAATTCATAATCCCAGGATTGATAAAAAAATTTCCATATTTAGAAAAAGATAATAGAATTGAAACTTTGGCGGTTATTTACAAAGATTTGCCAGAAAAAGTTAAATTAAAAAAGTTGATTCCTTTGTTGTCAGAATTCACAAAAGACGAAGAAGGTTACAATTCATTCAATGATGTTTTGATCAAAGCAAATGAAGAGATCGCATTAGAAAATGAAATAAATGAACGAAATGCAAGATTAAATGAAGAACAACAGTTTCTTAAAGAAATGGATAAATCAAGATTTTTGTTTGTCGGTAAACCAACCTATGAAAATGTTCCAACATTTTATTTCAGTAAACAACTCCAAATTTTTGTTTTAACTGTCAAATAGTATTTCATCGTTTGAGCAAAACTTTACTTGATCAACCACCAAAATTTGTTGATTATGTTCTTTCAAAAATCAAAAAGTACTTTTCAGGAACTTACATAATCATATTCGATTTAACTTGGTTTGCAATAACAGATATGGATATTAAGTTACTCAATGAATGTGCTTTATTATTCATCTCACAATTGAAACTCCAACATTACCAAAATTTAGAAAAACTCATTTTAATTCAACCTACTAATTTAATTTTAAAAATGTGTCATGAAATGATTCTATTTTTAGATGAAGTAGATTTAGACAAAAAACTTGTAATTTATTCAAATTGGCATCAATTAGAAGAATATATTGACCCCAAAAAAATATTTATTCCTTTCATTTCAAAAAAATATCTTTCCATTAAATTTGATGTGATGAAAGTGTCATCAAAAGCAAAATTACAAAAAAGAGAAATTAAAATTACACATGAATCTATTTTGAATATTGAAAATGGAAGAATCAAAAGTGAAATATTCTTTGTTAATATCAAAGAAATTAGAAAAAGAAAACCTGATCCAGAAATTCTAGTTAGATTTGTACATAAACCAGATGATGATCATAAAATTATAACAGTATCAAATAAATCAACCCTTCATCAGAGTGTTGGTAATGAATTACAAACTATTAGGTATGTTTTTCAAACAGAGGTTGAAAGAGATGCAATGTTGGATTCATTAATGACTTCTTCCATTCGAGAATCAAGTTTATCATATAAACAAACGTATAAGATCTTAAAAATCAATGCAAAAAATCCACAAAAAAGAGACAATAGAGTTTTGAAATTGACCAATGATTCGATTTTCGTCATAGCAGACAAACAAATCAAAATCGAAATTCCATTCACAATGATCAATTCATTTTACATTCAAGATTTAAAAAAAGATAAATTGCATATTGAATATGAATTGGAAGGAGAAAAAAAATGTTACATTTTCATCTGTAAAGGTATTGAGGATGTCAGAGATTCAATTGCAGATGCAATTATACGTTTTATGTATGATGTAAAATTAGAACATGAATTATTCAAATCAACACAAGTTAATCAATCCTTAGTAAAATTATATGATGCTTTTATGCCTAAAGAATTCAAAGATTTTGATCACATATTGTGGCTTGAAGTATTTTTATTACCTGCTTATATTGAAGAAATTTTGAACTTTTTTGCAAAATTCAAAACAGACAAGGAAAATAAAGTACCATTGACTGTTGCAACAATCAAAGATATTTCAAATAGATATAAATTAGATTTGAATGATGAAGATGTTAGAAACATCATTGAAGTGTGGGATTCAAGAGGTGATGAATATTTTACTTATGATGATGTTGTTTGTGGTTGGATTTTTTTGAAAAGACAAAGAGAAGTTATTGAAAAAAAGAAAAAATATGCTGCAATGTTAAAAAAGAAAATATCAAATCGCATGAAATAAAAAAAAGTTGAAATCCAACACTAATTTTTTTCAATCATTCGTGTTGGGTGTTTTGTCCAATAATCTCGATTTATTAAATTTGAAATACAATTTTTATTGCATCAAACTTTTGACAACTGATTTTACACTTAATTTCTTCAAGTCTGTGTATGTTTGACCAACACCCAAAAACAAAATTGGAATTCCAGTTGAATAGACCATTGAAATTGCAGCACCAACTTTATCATCAATTGTATCAAATTTAGTCAACAAAACACCATTAATAATATTTCTTCTATCCTCATGTTGAATAGACAATGCTTGATTGAATTTTGTCAATTGATCAACTCCATCATTTCCAACCAAAGCTTCACCAACAAACAAGACTAAATCTGGCTCATTAACAACAACTAATTTGTTTAATGCTTTCATTAAAGGTTCATTTTCTTGCATTCTTCCGGCTGTATCAACTAAAACAACATCAATTCCATTTTTTTTTGCATATTTGATAGCTTCATTTGCAATAGAAGCTGCATCTTTTCCATAACCTTTTTCATACAATTCAACATTTAAACATTTTGAATGAACTCTTAATTGTTCAACTGCACCTGATCTGAATGTATCACAAGCAGCAATCATAACTTTCAAATTATTTTGTTGTAACCAGTAACAAACTTTGGACAATGATGTAGATTTTCCAACACCATTAACACCTACAAATGTAATTACATATGGTCTTTGTTGTTCTCTTGCTCTCATCGCATCCCTTAAAACATCAATATTCTTTGAAGGTGTTAAAATTCTTGTTAATGTTTCATCCATTGCATCTCTAACAGTAGTTTTAATAGCTTTTGAAAAGAAGTTAAATTTTGTGTTTAATTTTACTTGAAAAAGTTCCAATGTTCTTTCCAATCAAATTCTTTGAGACTGAATCACATATTTCATCAGAAACTGAAAGTGCAACGTTTTTTTCTTGTAAATTTGATTTAATTTGATCCAATACTGGTTTAAGATCTTCTTCATCCAAAACAGTTCCTGTTGCAAGTGAAGTAAAATATGAAAAAAATCCTTTTGATTTTTTTTCAACATCTTTGCCAATGACAATATCATCTTCTGTTATAGGTTCATATGTTTCATCAACATCCATTTTTGATTCTGTACCTCCTGAGAAATAAATTGATTTTGCTTCTTCAATTTTTTTTGTATCATCAACTTGTTCATCTTTATTTGAGAAATCAAATTGTTTTTCATCTCCTTTATTATATGAATCAGTGTCCCATTTAGTTGCTTTCTTTTTGGTTTTTCTTTTTATTTTTGTGTTAAATTTTTTTTTTTTTTCTTACCCTGTTGGAGCCACATAAGTAGGACTTTGATTTTTTTTATTTTTTTTTTTATCTTCTGCTTCTTTTTTCTTTTGTTTCATTTCTTCAAGTTTTTGTTTATAAGGATCAGTTTCAGTTGACTTTTTAGAATCTTCTTCTTGTTTTGTAGGTTCATTTTTTTGTTTTTCTGACTCTGGAATGATTTCATTCTTTTTTGGTTTCTTTTTTATTTCTTCTGTTTTTGGGTTTTTCTTTGAATGCTCTTCAACAGCTTTGAGAATGGTTTGATAATCTTGGTCAAAATTAATTGTTGCAACACCCATTGATTTTGTATTGAAATTCATTTTTTTTAATAAATTACAAAATTTTTCTTTGACAACTCTTAATAAATCATCGACGTATAACAATTGAACCAGTTTTTGATGAACAACCTTCACACAAAAAAAATTAGTTGGAAAGTTGTTTGATTTACGATAATAACAAGGTCTGTTTCATTATCCATTGTCCATTTAACGATATAGTTGTCAAAATTAAAACCTTTTTGTGATGCTTTCTCTTCAAGTAGAACTTTTTGTATGAATGAGTTGATTGTAGACCCACGTAATGGATGTGTTTCAAATTCCCATAATAAAAGACCTCCTTTTGTTATCACTGAAATATTATCAATCATGCTTTATTCAATTTAGTTTTGTTTTTAGATTCGTTGGACGAATAAGAATTGTTGTTTAAATTTGTTCTTTTTGATGAGGTGGACCAATAAAAATGGAAGATAGTTCATTGAATTGCCCAAGCAAAAAAAAATCAGCTAAATTTTTCAAGTAGCTACTTTTTTCAAAAAATTTGAAAATTTTTCATAAACATCAAATTCAAAATTTGAAAAAAAAAAAAAATTATAAAAATATAATCTTTATATTTCGGTGTCTTCTTCACTTCCGATCTATTTTCACCATCTTTTTTACTTTTGTTCTTGCATTACTGAATTTTTTTCCTAGTTTTATTTTGATTTCACTGAAAACCTGTTGTTTTTTTTGTGCAAGAAATTTACAAATGCTTCAACTTTTTCTTTTTTTTCAAAAACGACTAAGTGAGTTTTCTGTTGCTTGTAAAGTTGTTTTTTCTGGTTTGATGCTGAAAATTTCAATGAGCAAGTCCATTTGGGTATGAAAATCTCTTGCTCTTCAAAAAGCTTCTCCTAATTGTCTTTCAATTTGAAGTGTCATATTTGAGTTTATCACGAAATCCATAACTGAAGTGTCTTCAACATCTTGAGGATTTTTTTTCATTTCCACAACAGATTCTTGAACAATAAAATTTTTTTTCTGCTCTTTTTCAAATAAAAAAAAAAAAAAATTCAATTGAAATTTTTATATTTTTTTATTGGTTAAAGGAAAATTATTTTTAAATTTTGTAGGCTGACAAAAAAAGTGCGAGTGGTATAGAGCACCTTACCGAAACAGCTTTTCTCAGTCCACAGGCATCCATTTCAGCCATTCTTGGGCACCATTCTCACTGATTTCACCTCAGGAACTCAAAAAAAATTCTTCATTGGGATATTGAGATAATGTACAATAATAAATTTTATTTATATTCTACTTTTTCAACGAAAAATGAACCTGTTGAATCTGGATTTCCAAAAGGACATAATTCAACTTGTTTTTTGGAAATATTTGGTGCAACTGATATAAAATCTTCTTTTACAGTTTGGAATTCACTTTTTAATTCTTCTAAAGTTTTTCGTAATTCTTTTTGTTCATTTCCAGAAAATAGTGGAATAAAAATTTCACATTTTTTTATTTTAGCTTCTAACTGCTGGATTTTTCCTGTTAGTTTATTGTTCTTCAACCAAAATGCTCTGTCAAAACTTTTTAAAAGGATGAATTCATCTGGAAATATTTGTTCTGCGTTTTCATCAACTTTCAACAAATAAGTCACAAATTCATCAAGTTCTACATGTGTTTTAAAGGTAATTTCGGTGAATTTTATGGTAAAATATTCAATAAATTTCGGTTTCATTTTGAAAACGAGTTGAGATTCTCCTTTTAATCTCATTGATTGTAGAAATGAATGTAGAGGATCATTGAATTGAAATTTAATATCCAAAAAGTTTAAAATTGATTCGATAAACTCTTGACAATTTCCTCTGTTTACTTTTCCACCAATAATTGAATATTTTTTGGTAAAATTCCATCTAAATATTATGTATGCCAGTTTATCACGAATTTTGTCAAAATTTTCAATTGAATCAATCTCAAATATATCAGCTGTTAAAAAAGCAGATGAAGATGTACACTTTCTAGGTACGCATATCTCTGATGTATTCCATTCAATCAACCATGGTCCAATCACAAGCGCTGTATGAAATAATCCAATCCTTGAATAACCAAATGCGGAAATAAAGGGAGAAATGAAACTTTTAAAGTTTGATTCTGCTTTACTTAAACTTGTATGATCAACGAAAACTAATTTTACTTTGATATTTTTTGAACTGAATGATGAAAAATATTAAAGAAATTACCTGGTTTCTTGATTCGAAATTTTTGTTTCATCAATTACTGATATTTCAATTATTTCATCCAAATGAATACCCAATGAATCTCTTGATTCTTTTGTTTCCGTCAATTTTTGATGAAATTGATATGATTCAATCCAATCTCGATTCAAGTATTTTTGTTTGAAAATATCGAAATCTGAAAATGCATCAACAATTTCTTCGTAGTTTTCTTTCTCAAATTTTCCTTTATACGTTTTGGAAAATTTTTTTTCCATGATTTTTTTCACTTCATCTTTTGGAAAATAATGTTTTTTGACGTGTTTGTCTATTTGCTCAAAATTAAAAGTGGAAATGTCAAATATGAGATCACCTGTTTCAGTGTCTTCTAAATGCACATTAAATTCTTTTTTTCTTCCAATTTCTTCTAAAATTATAAAAGTTCTGCCCATATAATCATCCGATTTCAATAAATCTCTATCCCAAACTTCAATTTCTAAAATTCCGTTTTGTTCTAAGAAATCTTTTGAAAGATTTAATTTTATATCCTCATTCCAAACTGGATTCAAATTTTTGGAGATGACTGAACTTTTGGCAATTGATTTTCCAGCTTTAAAAACAACATAAGGATCAGAAGATACTTGAAAACTTTGAGTTGTTATTTTTTTACATGATAAGTCTCTTATACACAAAGAAACTCCTTGCTTCAAAAAGATTTTGATATAAATTTCTTCCTCTTGTGTCATTGTGTGTTAAAAAAAATGAAGAAAAATGATTGGACAGAACTCAAGAACATAAATTTTGAAAATAAAAGTTTATTTATGTTCTATAAGTATATTTTACTTGAAGAAGTTTTTTTCTTCCACGGAAAGGATCACCAAAAGTTCCATTCATATCAATTTTTACGTTTTTAAGTTCTTTTTGAGAATCAACCCAATGTTGAAGTTGTTCAATAACTTCAAACCATTTTTTACCATAACCAAATCTTGCAAAAACAATTTCAACACAACGCCCAGGAAGTGAAATTTTTTGACCTTCCCAAAAGTTGACAGTGGAAACATGAATTGTTCCATAACATGGTTTCTTAACTACTTGTTTTATATGTCCATACTTTGTACGTCTGAACTTTACTTTCCAGTTTTTTTTTTTGTTTTTTTTTTCATTTTTTGGAACCCATTTATAAGTTACTTTTGGATTTGGACCTGAAGTACCATTTGTATCTGGTACTCTTTTTACTTCTAAACATCTTTTTAAACAACTTTTGTTTTTGTCATTTTGAAAAACAGATTTACATCGATCAATTAAGTATCCAGGAAGTCTGTCAAAATAACAGTTTTTGTATTTTCTGTAAATACATTCACTAACACATTGTTCACCTGAAGTACATTTTTTTTGACAAACTTGAACTTGTTTTCCATAACATTCTTTTGTTGAACAAATTCTATGACATCTTTTTGGTCCTGATAAGCATTTGTGTTTACATATGTCAATTTGTCTATTCCATGAGCACTTTGATAAAGTGTTTCCATCTTTGTAGTATTCTTTGCATTGAGAAGAATTGAAATTTTTAATGTAAGTTTTGGAGCATTGGATAGTACATTCTTCACCATGGTTCAATTTCCTTCCCACAGTTGTATATGTTAGGAACAGGAATACCAACAAAAATACAAATTGCTTCTTCATCAACTGTTTTGGTTAGAGACTGTGGACCAATTAGATTTAATTTTTTTTTTCAATTAGGAAAAAAACTAGTTTCATTGTTTATTCAATGATTAATAATCAAGTGGAGTTTTTGGCTGTGAGGGACAAAAAAAGGAAAGAAGATGTCCGTAATTGAAAAAAAATTGCCTTTTTCGTTAATCATCCAACAATTAATTGCCACGTGTTAAGTTCCTATTTGCTAACTTATTTTCAATTTTGACACTTGAATCTTCAAAATAAACCCATGAAATCTCCAGAGGTCTCTCACGATGAACCCACGAACTCCGAGAACTTAATTCAGAACTTTGAACTATTTGATGTTCAATCCACTGAGATGTACAGAAAAATCGAAAAGAAAAGGTCTTTTTTGACAGACCAAATTGAAGAATATGAAAAATTAATAATGGAACAGAAAAAACAAATTGAAGAACTGAAAGAACGAAAAGAAACTTTAAAATACAATCTGGAAACAAAAGAAAAAGTTAAAAATCACATTTCCAATATTTACGGATTAATTTTTGAAAGAACAAAAATTCCAATAATAATACACGGTGAAAATGCAACTGTTTTAACTTGGAATCGATCAGGAGCTGTAAAATAGTTTTTTTTTATTCTTAATTTTTCAAAGGAGCATTGTGGATATAAATTCGAAGATTTACACACAAAAGTCAATTATGCCACTCAATTAATAAGAGAGAAATGTCTGATAGACGGGACTTTTGATCATTTTGAAAAACAACGAGATACAAAAGGAAGATCATTTCTTTTTCCAACAGTAAGTAAAGTTCATGGAGTTCCGATGAAAGTACTCAGTATAGTAGAAATTTATGATGAATTTACAATTTCTATTACAGTTGGTACTCAAATGATAACACTGGACAGCTCACCAAAGCAATAAAAAATAGAAAATTGTAATTTTATGATAGTGTTTATTCTTATTCGGAAACAAATTGCGCAAATGGATCATCTTTTTTAGATGTTACTCTTGGTGAAAAAGATTCTTTCAACATTCTTTCTTCTCCTTCAACTTTTAACTTTTCATCAATTTCTTTTGGTATGTCGAAATCTGATTTTGGAGGAAAATGACCCACATTAGCTTTTAAAGGTGTTTTTAATTTATACTTTCCTGAGTCTTGTCTTTCCATAATTGCGTATTGACAATCTACAATTGTCGTGTTAAAAATTTAAAAAAAAATTACTATCAAAGTTATACAAATTGTGAAATACATCTACATCCCAATGGAACCATTTCATTAAAAATAATCTACAGGTAAGTCCATGAGTCACAAGAATTACATTTCTTGCTTTTTTTTTTTCTTGAAAATTTCTATGAAGACTGTCAATGAAAGTAGCAACCCTCTCGCATACATCAGCTCCAGATTCACCTGTTGGAAAACGATAGTAAAAAGAACCCAAAGTTCTTCTGTCAGTCATCACTTGCTGTTGAAAAAATAAAATAAAATAACTTTAAACCTTCATGATGTCCTGAATAAAGGTGTAAAAATTTAAACATTTATCTTACTGGATTTTGAAAGTTACCCCATTCTTGTTCTCGAAGTCTTGGTTCAACCATAGATTTAACTTTTTCATGACCGCCCTTTTGGAAAAAAAAATTAACAATCTTTCTTTACCCAAGCCTTTGCCAATTGTTCAAAGGTTTGTCTTGTTCTCAGAAATGGAGATAGATAAAAAAAGCAAGATTCATCACCAACCAATTTTTTCAAATTTCTTCCAGCAGCTCTAGCTTGTTCAAGACCTAAATCTGTCAAACTAATTTTATTATCAGGAGTTGTAGCATAAGTCTTGTTATCAATGTTTCCTTGACTTTGACCATGTCTAATTAAGATAATTCTGAACGGTTTTCGTTGAACTACTTTATACAAATCATACTCACTTTTTGTCATTCCTCTAAAGAAAATTAACCAGAATCTTTTTTTTACAATTTTACTCTTTGATTTTCATCGGATTCCATGAATACTGTTTTAAATTTTCTTGATGAAAATAACCATTTTGAAGAGTTTTCTTCTTTGACTAATGTATCTTCTACTTGTAGTAAGCTTAAAAGGTTTCCATGAACACCTTCAAATTTTTGAATATAACCTTGATGTAAAAATATATTATTTGATTCTTTGTGGTAAATATCGTTTGCTGAAAACAAAAAGGTTTTTGATTTTTCATGATGGAAAATTTCGAAAAGACATTTTTCAGGAAACTCAGTGAATGATTTTTCATCACTGACCATCAAAGCATCTTTTGTTAACTGGTTTAATGCTGCTTTATAATTTCCTTGGTTGATGTTTGAAAGAAATGAAGCAACTGCATTTTCGGGTGAAGAAAATTCTAACATTTCTGTTGGTTGAAAAAAATTAAACCAATTAGAAATCTTTGTAAAAAAAAGAAATTGTAGAACACTCCTGAATCTCTGGTTTCAGATAAAAGGAACTGTAAAAACTCATTCTCATTTGAAGTTGATCAAAGGACATAATATTATTGTAATATAGAAAATGTGAGAAAAGGAACGCTGTTTTGAGTGGAGGCTCTGGACATGAACCATCACATGCATTATATGGTAAACCATGAAAAATGAAGATCAAAACACCTAGAAGATAGGTTCAAAAGCAATGCTATTTTTATTTCAATGTTCAGAAAATGAATACAAAAATTTCTACAAATAAAAATGTGTTTCTAAAATCTGAATGATTTAGTCTTTGAAGGATCAGAAAATGGACAATTATTAACTTCCCAAGCAATATCTTTTTCACCTTCAATTTTCAAATTTTTCATTTTTTCTTTCAACATTTCAATTTTTGCATCTACCTGCTTTTGTCTCAAAGGCGTGAATTTCCCATTTTTTAAAGCATCAATTTGTTTGGTTATTTTATCAACTTGTTCTAATTTCTTATAGTATTTCATCCAAAATGCTCTATCAAAGCTTTTTAGCAATAAAAATTCATCTTTGTGATTTTTTTCAAAATCTGAATCAATTTCAATCAAATTTGCTGTGAAAATGTCAAGATCTGCATGATTTTCGAATACAACAGTGTCCAACTTTAATTGAAATTTCTTTTGAAATTCTTTGTCTGCCTGGAAAGAAAGTTTTGAAGCACCCTTTTCACGCATATTTTTTAGGTATTTTGCAAGTGGACCTGTGAAGTTAATTTTGACATCAATTGCTTCTAGAACCGATTCAACAAATAATTGACAGTTCCCACGTCCTTTTTTATTGTTTAGTTTATCATATTCCATTGATGTGTTCCACAAAATGATAATTGAAGCTAATTTGTCACGAACAGATTCCAGATTTTCTACTGTTTGAATCTCTGCAATATCCGCACTCAAGAAAGCAGCAGTAGAAACACACTTTCTGGGTATGCATAAAGCGCTATTATTCCATTCCAATAGCCATGGTCCTATCATCAAAGCCGAATGAAAAAGACCCATTTTTGATCCTGAAACATTGGAAATTATTGGAGAAAAAAATTTTCTCATTTCAACCAGAACTTTATCATCCTTCAATTGATCAATGAAGATTATTTTAATTTTCACATTTTCTTTCAACCTATTAGAAATAAGTTGGATAGTTTTTTTTTATGTTACCAAATTTCTTCGTTCAATTTTTCTTTTATTTCAAGCTCTTTCAAGTCATTAGAAGAGTCATCGATTTGTTCGTTCAACAAAATCTCATCATCAGTCTCGTCGACACAAGCATTAAGTTTTTCTTCTTCAGATAAAATATTACTGGAACTGTGTGTTTGTAGTTCTTTTTGTAATTTAATTGTTTCTGCCCATGATATGGATAGATACTTTTTCTTCAATTCCTCAATATTAGATAATGATTCTGCCACTGAAAGAATCATTCTGTCAGACATTGAATTTTGATAGGTAGAATCTTTCAATTTTTCAAGAACAGAATGATAAGGATTTTCCAAACCCATAACATCTTCATAAATAATGTCTGTTTTTATATCAAAATCTTTTGCTGTTATTTCAAATTCAATGGTTCCATTCTTAACTCCAGCTAAATTAAGTTTAACGATTTGTGTTTCATTATTTTTTAATTTTTGAAGTGAAAAGAAACATTTTCCAAGGAAGTCATCTGATTTTAAGATATCATGATCCCAGCATTCAATTTGAAGTATTCCTACGTATGTTAAATATTTTGAAGAAACAAAAAGTGAAAATTCATCTGCCCAGTTTGGGTTCAAAGTTTTTTTTTGTATTTTTGATTTATACGTGAAATTTCCAGTTTTAAAAATTACGTATGGATCAGAAAAACCTGAAATTCATCAACATTATTTTTCATTTACCATTGATGTCTTTGGCGACCAAGTTTGTACCAGAAATTGATTTAATTTCTACAGAGGGTCCAATGTAGTGATATTTTTGATTTGATTTGGAAGTTGACTTTGTGAGTAACGACATGCTCAGTTGTTATGGATAAATAATTTTGACCAATGGATGGAATCGAATTTATTTTTGGTTCTCAACCTAGCTTTGAACTTAAAATTGGAAGTTGCTTCAATTGTTTTCCATGCGGTGTAAAGATCCAAATTTGGTATTTTTTTTACTAATTCTATTTTATTGGTTGGAATTGTTGATTGGTTTGTCGGTTTGGTTAAAATGTCTATAAACGAAGAAACGAAGTTGGTCTCAGGTCTGATATACTCTGAAGAAGAAGAAGAAGAATTTATTAAAGGAAAAGGTGAAGCAAGTCTGTTCAGCACAGTAGCAAATCTGTTGAACGTTACAGTGGGTAACTTCAATAAAAATTTAACATGAAAAAAATTTAGGTGCTGGAATATTATTATTACCATATGTAATTCATAGAAACATAAAATTTAATGTTTTAGGCTTTTAAAAACGCTGGTTTAGCAGGAGGATTGATAATGTATTTTTTTGTGACCACATTGACGGCGTATTCTCTTTATATGGTAACAATGACGATAGATAAATGCGAGAAATTCACTCTCGAAGAAACTGCTGAAGCAGCTTTTGGAAAAGTATTTGGATTCATTTGTAAAATGATGATAGTTTTATTGACGGTTGGAATGACCATTGGATACGTTGTAATCATTGGAGAATGCTTGACACCATTGTTGAAAGCGATTTTTATCACTTATTGGCATGGTCACGTTCATTGGATTTTTTATAATCACTATTGTAATTCTCTATTTTTTTCACATTTTCATAAAGTCATCACTGCCTTAATTTGTTTCGTTATCGTTTTTCCAATAGCATGTTTAAAATCATTTGATGCTTTGAAATACTTTTGCCTTGCTGCTATCGTATCAATTGTATATCTGGTGATTTTATTAGGAGTTAATCGAATTTTTCTTCCAAATGTTTCGAATCCAAAAGATCAAATTGTTTGGTTCAATTTTTCACCTCAAATGATATTAGCATTACCAATCTTTGTGTTTGCTCAAAATTGCCATCATTTAGTTTTTCCAATTTCAGAAGAGTTGAATAACAGAACAGTAACCAGAATGAATTTTGCTTCGATGACTACAATTTTGATTTATTCCACAATTTATCTTATCGGTGGAATTATAGGATATTTGACTTATTTTGAACTAACAAAAGACAATATTTTGGTAAATTTAGGAAGTGATCATTTTAATATTCCTATTGCAATTGCTCAAGTTGGGGTTGCATTTTCAACGATTGCTTCTTTTGCTTCACAATTATTTGCATGCAGAAATTCATTGAATTTGATCTTTGTAAACGTCCTAAAACAATTCGAAACTGAAAAACATTATTTCTGGGCATTTATCATCATTTCAGTGAGCTACACAGTCGCAAGCATTGTGCCTGATGTCGGAATTGTAACTTTATTGATTTTCTTATCATTTCATAGATTTTTGGACTTGTTGGTTCTTTGACAGGTAGTTTATTGATGTATGTAATTCCTTCAATGATGTACATAAAATTAGTAATTTTTGAAGAACGAAAATTAACTCCATACAAAATTTTGTCATCAATTCTTCCATTTTTTGTACTAATTGTCGGTGTTCTTTTTATGATCTTTTGTACTGCTGCAGTCATTTTCAAAGAACAATTCACAAGAATTTAATAAAAAAGGTTTATTGCTTTGTAAAATGGATTAATTTTCAATTAAAATGATTTTCATCAAATTCTTCTGTTGTCAATCCAAAAATGGTATTTCTTTTGTTTTCTTTTTTTTCTTGTTGTTTTACAATTTGTTGTTTCATTTGTTCTTGCAATGATAGAGTTAATTGTTCTTGTCCAGAGTTATGATATTGTTCTATATCACTAAAATCTCTTTCTTCTTCTTCCTCTTCTTGATGTTGGTGACTTTGATATTCATAGTATTCCGATTTTGCGTCAAATGATTCTCTTTGAAATTCATATTGTTCTTCTTGGACATGCTCTTCACTAACATTGTCATATTGAATTTGTTCAGTTGTTTCTTGAGTTAATTCTGCTTGTTGGTCCTCTTCTTCATTAACTTCTTCGTCTTGTGGATTTTCATATTGTTTTAAATAGTATTCATCTTCATAGTATTCCTGTTGAGGATATTCAGCTTCTTCTGGATAATGTGATTGTCCATCTTCTTGATGATACTCTTCTTGAGTGTAATATTCTCCTTCGTCATAAACATCTCCAACATCTTGTTGAGAATACTCAAATTCTTGTTGTTCTTCAGCTTTTTGTTGATAATATTCTTCTTCTGTTTGAGGTTTACCTTGATTTTGAAACTCTCCAAGATAATATTCATATTCAGAAATTTCTTCTTCTTGTTGTGGTTCTTCATATCCAATTTCTTCCTGCTCATCTTGATATGTTTGTTCATATTCATCGTATTCATGATCAATGTCATACTTTTCAATTTCTTGTTTCAAAGCGAGAACACCAAATGTTCTAATTCTCTGCCTTCTTTTTTTGCTAAGTATTTCTTCATCAATTTCATTTGACACTAATTTGATTTGACGATTAATGGCTTGTTTTAGTGGAATTTGTGCTTCCATAACAGGATCAGTGATTTCTTCTTTTTCAACCTGTTCCTGATAATTTTGTTCTGTGGTTTCTTCTTTGACTGGAGCTTCTTCATCTTCTTGATATACTTCCTCTTCAGGTTGTTCGTATGTTACTTCTTCTTCTTGTACTGAAACTTCTTCTTGTACACACTTCTCTTCTTCTTCTTGTTCATAAGCTAATTCTTCTTGTTGAGAGACTACTTCTTCCATTGGAACTTTTTCTTGTTGTTCTTCTTCTCCTTCAACTGTTTCATCATCAATCTTCAATTTTTCACCTTCAAAGATGTATCCATAATTCAAAATAATTTGTTCAACACAATCTTGTGAATTTCTCATAGCTCCTAAATTTGTAATTGAATTCATTTCCTGGTTTCTGATAATAGAACCTCCAACTGCTTTTGCTGTTTAAAAAAAGAATTATAAAATAAATTTAATACCTAAATTTCCTGCAGACATTTTAGTATTTTCAACGTCCAAATGAATTTTATACAATAATTTCATCAATTTTTTCATTGTCTTTCTTCGAACATTTGATAAATCGTAAACACATTCTTTCAATTTTATTAATTTTTCTTTGTCATCTTCAATTTCATTCACTTCAAGAAATTTTGGGTACAACTCATAATTTACAATTGGGTCAGGTAACTTTAATAAATACTTTTTCATTAAACTTGCAATGGCGTATTGTCCTTCAGAAGCTTGTATTTCTTTTTCTAGTTCTTTTTTAAAACTTGATGGTTTCAAGGAAATTGAGTCACACTTGGTAACAAGTTTTTTAATAACATTTTGGTTGCCAGATATTCTGAAAATACCTTGAAAAATAAATAAAAAAAGAAAAAAACCTTCTTTATAATCTTGTTTTTCTAAAATATCGATGGATAAACAAAGTATCAAAGGTATGTCATCAAATTGATCTGGGTACTGTTTTTTTTCAGTTTGTACAAGTTCTTCAATTTCTTTTTCAAAACAGCGTGGTTTGTTCTTAAACAAAAACGACATTTTTCCACAATTTCTTTGATTGGTCTATTTTTCCGGCAGTTTATGCAAATTTAGAAACTTGTTGAAATATCACATGAAATACGGTGGTTTAAATTTTATTTTTAAACAAAAAATGTTCTTTCTGAATAACCAATCAAATTCATTTTTCCCTTCAACACTTCTGACCTGTCTAAAAGAAACTTCAACCTCCAAAGTCATGCCTATTTTTCAACAGAAAATAGAACCAGCTCTTGTTTAGATCAAAAAAATTAACCAATTTGATCTTTCGAATCAAGGTTGGGTTGAAAAAAAAGTTCTCCACAATTTGTCCACTCAGTTGGTATTTGATATCAATAATATAACTTTTTCATTTCAGTTGTTCATTAAATTATTGTTGTTCACTTTGAATTTCTGGATAAATAAATGTTTTTGCTTCAACTTCACAAAACGAACAATCCATCACTGAATTAATCCAGAATTAAAATGGATATCATCGTTCTTACCCAGATCATAATTTTAACCGTTGGTCATATACGTCTCCAACTTTTCTCGTTTTGGAAATGTTTATTCTCTTTTTAGGTGAGAATAAATGATTAGAATCTCTCCTATTGGTTCAACTCTTCTTTATTATTTTTGCTCATGGATGCAATCGATAAAAGTCAAAAAGACCATGATGCTGATGAGAAGAAAAATGAAAAAATAAATGGTGAAACATCAACAGAAACTATTCAAAATGATATTGTTGACCCATATGCTCTTGTGACTACAAGAAGCATGTCTGCTCAACTGAAAAGTGTCCTAAATGATCCACAAGATGACAGTTATGACTTAAAAAGAAAAATTTTTGAACACAAAGAAAATGTTTACAATTTTTTTGGTAAGAATTTTCTTAATTTTGAAATTTTTATTAGACACAGCGAATTTGGTGAAAAAAGTGAAATTAAACAATGAAGAAAGACATGAAAATGAACCTATAAAGTTATATTATCAATCTGAAGAAATTAAAAAGTCTCCTGAAAAATCACCAGAAAAACAAATCATTGAAGAAATAAACAAAACAAAACCGGTAAAAATTAAAATTGTACAAGGAAAATCAAATTTTGAAAAAAAGACAGAGGAAGTATTTGAAGAATTAGAATCAATAGAACAGCCAATTGAAGAAACAACACCAAAAAAAAACATATCATATTATGAAAGTGATAGTGATCAGTTTGAAGACGGTGATTCAGATTATGAAAAAGAACAACCTTTAGTAGGATTATTTGAAGACAAAAAACCTTCTCCATTTGCTGAAGTCAAAGAAATTGATGAAAATAGTGAATTACAATCAGATGAAAAAGATGTGTATGTTTTTTTTATTGAACATTAACCAGATATTAGACCGATAAAAGGAGGTGGAATTGAAGTTGAAAATATATCAGAGTATCAAAGTATCATTGAAAAAAAACCAAAAAAAAAAGAAATAATTCCAAAAGTGAAAGATACATTTGAAAATTGTAAAATCTTAATTTTGTTAAATTAAAACTAGATTCTGTTGCTCATATAAAAAGAGCTCTTGGAAAGAGTGCTGACAAACATAAAATTAAACAGTACAAACAAGGAACTTACATCAATTGTGACGTTAGATATTTCAATTTTGCATCATTGGGTGATTTTGACGTTGTTCTTATTGATCCACCTTGGAGAGTATTAGGAGGACAAAGACATGGCGATTCAGCAAATATGTTTAGCAACAGTAATTATTTTAAATTTCAAATCTCATCAAATTTTAGATAACTTCAAGTTGAATTATCAAACGTTATCAAATGAAGAAATTATCGATTTGGATGTTGAGAGTCTTTCTCAAAGTGGATTTTGTTTTCTTTGGGTAACTAATTCACATCTACAATTTGGTCTTCAATGCTTGAATAAATGGGGGTATTCATATGTTGATAAAATAACATGGGTGAAAAAGAGCAAGAGTAATTCAACAACAATATATGTTTCAACAGGATATTACTTGTTGCACTCAGTTGAGATTTGTTTGATTGGTGTTAAACATTCAACAAAAACTTCCAAATTACAATTCATTTCAAAGGTTTCTAATGGTAAAAAAATAATAATCCAATTTTAATTTTCATTAAGATATCATATTTGGAAAAGTTGGAATGCAATCTCGAAAACCTGAAGAGCAATATCAATTGATTGAGGCAATGGTGCCAGGTGGTAGGAAAGTTGAAGTTTTTGCAAGGAATCATAAGTAAGTTTAGAAAATTCATTAACTCCATTAAAGTATACGAAGTGGTTGGTTGTCTCTTGGTAATCGTTTAGGACCTGCATTTGATCAAAAGGTTTGGGTTTTTGTTTGCCATCTTTGTGCAGAAGCAATTGAAGACGGAAATGCACGATACAAACATAAAAAAGAAGTTGGAAAGGATACCTGCCACAAATGCATTGAAAAACTTGATAAAAATGATTTCTTTCAATTTGACAATAATCTTGAAGAAACAGTTTATCATGACTGGTTTACATGTGATAAATGTGGACAATATCCAATTTGTGGAGTTAGATTTTCTTGTACAACATGCGAAGAATTTGATGTTTGTGAAGCTTGTTTTGAAGTTGAAGTTTTATTGAATAAAACGCATGATGAAAAACATGTTTTTGAAGCATTAGAAGTTCCAGCTCATGGCGCTGGTTTTCCAGTTCACCACAGAATTCGATGCAATGGTTGTTTGGTTTGCCCTATCATTGGTGAAAGAGTGCGATGCTTAATTTGTCCAGATATCAATTTATGCAGAAATTGTTTTTTCAAACAAAAAGAAATGAAAACACATGAAAAAAATCATGAAATGGAATTAATACCTGAAGCAGAAAGTATGAAAACACAAAAATGTTTCAATTGTAAAAACCAAACAGAAGGTGCATTATTCTCGTGCAAAACTTGTTCAAATTTGCTGTTGTGTGAAGCATGTTATGATGATAGAATCAATTTAGAATTTGAATACATGCCAAGTCATAAAAATTTCCACAAATTTACAAAAATAAACTAAACATTTAATACTTGACAACAATTTTTTGTTTTTGTTGTGGAATTGCATTAATTTTAGATTGTTTAACTTCTTCTTTTTTGAAAGCATCTTTTGTTGCTTTTTTGACTTCTCTTTTTTCTCTTTTTGCTTGTTTGACTTGTTGTTTTCTTAATCTCTTATCTTCCAAAGATTCTAATTTATCTCTTGAATTTCCTAAATCTTTTACAACTGGAGCTTTCTTTTTTTTAATAATTGGTCTAGAGTTCAAAACATTTAATGGAATTCCTGATTTTGCTGAAAGTTTAATTTTCTTTTTATCATCTTCTTCAAATAATAATTTTGGGTGATTTTCTGTGTTTGAATAAGTTGAAATTATTGATTCACAATCCCACTGTTCTTCTTTTTCTCTTAAATATGGTTCTAAAATATCTTCTTCTTCTTCACCTTCTCTTGCTTCTTCTTCTTCTTTTTGTCTTCTAATAGCCTCCAATGTATATTCAATAATCTCATCTTTTGTTACTTTTGAGTATGGATTATCACCCTTTTTAAATGCAAGACCACCTAATGCACCAGCAAATTCATCAACTTCTTCTTTTGTCACAACTTTTTCATCTTCATCTTCATAATATCTACCCAAGTTATATTCTGGATTTTCTAATAAATCTTTGATATAATGCTCAATATCTAATTCTTTTTTTTCTCCAACAATATCTTTATCTTCTAATTCGCCAATTTCTTCATCGTCATAATTATGAACAAAACTATCAAATTCTTCATCAAGTTTTTTTTGATAATCTTCTCCAGAGAGATTAATAATTTCCTCTTTTTTCATTTTTTTAGTTGTTTCTTCTTGTTCTTGTTCAATTTCTTCTAAAATTGGTGGTTCTTCTTCTGCTTCCTCAAAATCTTCTTCTGCTTCTTCAAAATCATCATCATCATATCCACCTTCTTCAAAACCTTCTTCATCTTCATAATAATCCTCTTCAATAAATTGTTCAATTAAATCACCATTTTCGTCTTCGTATGATTCTTCTACTTGAAGATCTGGATGTTCTGGATTCCAACCAACAGATGGATCAAATGGTTTATTGACCAAAGTGTATTTAAGTGTTTCTCCACCATCAGGATTTTTTTTTGTTTCAAGAACAACTTCAGATTTGTATAATTTTGGTTCCGTTGCGTATTCTTCATAGATTTTTCTCATACCTGCATCTTTTGGCTATCATAAAAAATGAAATAAATTTTGTTTTGTTTTTTTACCAAATCCTTTTTATAAGGAATGAATTCAGTTTTGATAATTTTTCCGTGTTTTGGATCATTGACAATAGTTTGACTTAAATTGAATGTAACAGATTTTTTTTTATTGAATTTGTTCGCTTTATGAGACTATGAGAAAAAATTTAGTTGTCTTTGTCAATTCGAACCATTTTTAAATTGAACCGAAAACGATTGGTGGAAATTTGATTGTTTTTTTTATTTTTATTTTTTCAAATTATTATGATTAAAAAATAATTCATGTCCTGTATAACTCGCGATTGGTGATTCTTGATAAACCAATGAAATGTCGTTTTTAAAAAAATACAAAACCCAGCAGGATATTGATGAACACGTGATCATTAAAACTGGAGAAGTGCTAAAATATTCAAAACCGATATGGGTACCTTCTCTGTTTTACTTAACATCAGAAGGAAAATTGTTCATCACAATGACAACAAAAGTAAAAAAAAACTGATAATAACTGATCAAATTCAAAGAAAAAATATGAAGAAATTGTGATACATGAAACATATCAAAAGATATATGTAAGCTCCATAAAATTCTAATTCAAAGAATGAAACTTTTCCCTTCTCCGTAAAATTAAAAACAAAAGAGAGCTTCGCAATGCTTTCATTCCCAAGCTACAAAGAATACACATCTTTTTTACAAAAGATTATTATTTTTGACATTAAACAAGAACTTACAATCTTTTCTGAAATCAAATCAAAAATTGAAACTTCAAGTAAACACAAACAAAATTAATCCAAAAAGACGTTGCAAATTGGAGTCATAATCAAGTTTTAGAATGGTTAAGTTTTTTGATCTTTGAAAATAAAGATCTTCCATGGGAAATTGAAAACATTTTCATTTCAAAGAAATTTACAGGGAATGATTTGCTGTTTCTGCAGAAAAAAAATTTCATCGAAATGGGAGTTTCTGAGAATATTTCAAATTTTCTTGACAAAGAAATCAATATTTTATTAATTTCAAATGGATTTAATTTATCAAAAAAAAAATTTCAATTCAAACTTGAAGGATTTTCAGATTACAAACATTTAGACTCAAAAAATTTTCTGAAGAAACATAAAGACAAAGTTTTCAGTTTGTGTGATGAAAAATTGATATTAAAAAGTTATTTAAATTTGGATATTGAAAATTATGATGAATTGATATTTTCAAAGGAAGAATTTGAATGTAGATTGGTTTTATCAGAAATGGTTTATAATTCTTATGATATGGGACTCGCTGATTCCTTCAAATCTAAAATTAATTCTTTGAATTTTTTTGATCCAAATTCAAAATTTGGAAATTTTAAATGCTCATTAATCATTGGAGACCTTTGGTATTTGGAATTCGGAGATACCTCCATTTGTGTTCCAAAGAAAATTGGAGGAAATATTAAAAAGTTGTATGATCAAATACCTCCATTTTCTAAAATAAAATTGAAAATTGATGAAATAAGAACAAAACTTGCAAAAGTGATTACTGAATGGAATTGTAATTTTATGTACAAAAAATGGGATCCAAAATTATCAAAATTTGAAGGAAATCATTTTCATTTTGTGGAAGAGATTTTTAAAGAATTCCAAATTGATACAAAGTATAATGGTTCAATGTACTCATTTATGAATGAAATCAAAAATTTTGGTGATGCAGGACCTTCTATTTATCCAACTGATTATTCTACAGAATTTCAAGAAAAATTTGGTTTTAGTTGTATTCCTGAAATTCATTCACATGATGAATTTGATGAATTTTTCATCTTGGTGAATAAAAATGAACCAAAATTTAAAAAAAAATATCCACACGATTATTTAATTTTTCAAGCTTTTGATGTTGCATTCATGCTTCGTTCTTTAAAATCAAAAGATGAAAATTTTGAACCTTTAGTTGATGTTGAAAGTGAATTGGTCTGTCCAAATATTCATTTGTTAGATTATGAGTTTGTATCTCTGGAAGAACAATTGAAGAGTGAATTAGTTGATTCTCCTTGCACACCTTCACCAAAAAGAAAAAATGATACAAAAAGAAAGAGTGTTTCAAATCAAAGAAAAAGTTTGTCAAGTCGTAAAAGTTTGTCAAACTCAAGGAAAAGCATCTCTGAGAAATCTCTGAAAACTTTTGAAAAAGAATCAAAGGAGTTGTCCAAAGATTCGAGGTTTTCTCAAACTTTTCGAGATAGGTCAACAAGCAAAGATGGAATTACCTCCAGACTGGACAGATTGTCAATGAGTATCTTGAAAACTCTAAAATCTAATCCAAAATAAATTTTTGACCCACCTCCAGATTTTTTTATTCAAATTGAAAAAAACAAATGTCATTGGTCAAATTACCTCAAGGATTTTTTTGTGAAAAGTGTATTGTCTTATTTCTATTTTTCTAAAATAAAATTGATTTTTTTTCAATTTTGAGATTTACAAAATCAATAACCAATGAAAAGAGGCTAAAGTTTTTTGCCTGTCCAATCAGAATTTTTCAGAAAAACAACAAGAAATGAGTGATAAAGTAAGGAAGAAAATTATTGACTAACCTCCAGGCTAAACAAGACCAAATGGCATGCCTTTACGCAGGACTTCTTTTACACGATGATTCAATTCCAATCAACGTAAGTGAAAAAAAAACCTAAATTTAAAATTCAGGAAAAAAACATTAAAACAGTTCTTGAAGCTGCTGGATGTAATGTAGAACCATACTGGCCATCAATTTTCGCTGACTATATGTCAAAAGCTGACCTTGCTGCTCTTGTCAGAGGAGGTTCCACTGTTGGAGGTGCTACACAAGAAGCTGTTACTGGAGGAAACACAGAAACAACTGAAGCTAAAGAAGATAAAAAAGAAGAAAAAAAAAAAGATGAATCAGAAAGTGCTGGTGGTGGTTTCGGAGACATGTTTGGAGGATCAGATGAAGACTAAATTTTTCAATAAAATTCTATAAATTTTAAATAACTTATCATCTTTGTTGTTGAATTGTTATGGTTTCCTAAACATCATCTCTTCATATTTTTTCCAAAAAAATTAAAATAAAAAAAAATTTCTTAAATGAAAAGAGGTTTGTCTGTTTCTTTTTTCATGAAATTGATTTTTTTTATGTTGTTGTTTATCATGTTCAAAATATTTACAAAAAAATTGTGTCACAAATCAAAATTTTAATTTTGGAAGATTAGAAATAGTTGTTTCAAATAGTGCTTCAATTTTGTTCTTTTCATCTTCAAAACCAGTTCTAAGATCAAAAGTACATTTCCAAATTACAAAAGTGGAATTATCATAAGTATTTCTAAACGCACTGAAATTGGCAACGTAATTATCAACTTTAAATCCTTCAAATCCTTTAACAAAATTATATTTGACCATGCAATGATTTGAATTGTTTATAGTTTCTAACAACTCTTCTTTTAAATTTACTTCACCAAATGGAAAACATCTTCTTTTTGTATTATCAACTTCTTCCATTGTGATTTGAATATCAGGTGATACAAAACCAAGGTCGTCAAATTTTCCAATTACCTTCCAAACATCTTCAAGTTTTGCTTCAACTAAACAACTTCTGAACACCTCCGTTGACATTTCTCTGTTTGATGATTGGTCTGATTAATCAAGTGCTGCTGACAGATTTCTTTTTGTTATTTTGGTTTTTTTGGTTACTTGAACCTCGTAAAAGTTATTCCAAAAAAAAAATTAAAAAAAAATTTTGAATTGATTGAATTTATTAGTTATTTCCTTGGTCCATTTTCAAATTGGAAAGTCAGATTTTTTAAAATAAAAAATGTCGAACAGTTTCTATTGGTCGCAATCAACAAATGAGAAGAATTTGTAAAAACGGAAACAACACTCTTAAAAATTTTAAAACTTATTCAAAAATTGAAAAATTCTCTTCAAAAGAATTAATTCAAATGGAATATGATTATTCATGTCACAAGTAAATCAAAGAAGAAAAAAAAAAAAATTAAAAAAAAAAGTTATAAACCACTTGAAGTGGTTTTTGAAAAAGCAAAAGGAGTTGAAGTTTGGGATCCAGAAGGAAAAAAATATTATGATTTCTTAAGTGCTTATTCTGCAATTAATCAAGGTACAAAAATTAAAAAAACTAACGACTTTTCGCGCGCAGGACATTGTCATCCAAAAATTCTTAAAGTCATGCAAGAACAACTTTCAAATGGTGTTACTTTATCTTCAAGAGCTTTTTATAACAATGTATTTCCTCAATTCGCTAAATACATTACTGAATATTTTGGTTATGATGCCGTTTTACCAACAAACTCAGGAGCTGAAGCTGTTGAAGCTGCTATTAAATTAGCAAGAAGATGGGGTTATGTTGAAAAACAAATTCCTGATAATGAAGCTTTGATCATTTCTTGTCAAGACAACTTTCATGGAAGAACTATTTCAATCATTTCATTCTCAACAGATCCTGATAGTTATGAACAATTTGGACCTTATACAAAAGGAGTTGGAAATCATTTAAATATTCCATACAATGATATTGGTGCTCTTGAAGAACTTTTAGAAAAACAAGGAAAAAAAGTTGCTGGATTTTTAGTTGAACCAATTCAAGGAGAAGCTGGTGTCGTTGTTCCAGATGAAGGATATTTAAAAAAATGTTATGAACTTTGTCAAAAACACAATGTACTTTTTATTGCAGATGAAGTACAAACAGGTTTGAAAATTTAAAAATTAATTTTTTTTAAAAAAGGTGTTGGAAGAACAGGTATGTCTTTAATTTTTTTAATATTCTTTTAGGAAAACTTTTGGCTTCAGATTATGATAATTTCAAACCAGATATTGTTGTTCTTGGAAAAGCTTTAAGTGGTGGTTTTTATCCAGTTAGTTGTTGTTTAGCAGATTGGAAAGTAATGGAACATATTCATCCTGGTCAACATGGTTCAACTTTTGCTGGTAATCCACTTGGTTGTGCAGTTGCAATGGAAGCACTTTCTGTTTTAAAAGAAGAAAATATGATTGAAAATGCTTTTGTTCTTGGTCAACATTTAAGAGAAAGACTTAATACTTTGGTTGAATCAAAAGACTCATTAATTACACTTGTCAGAGGAAGAGGTTTGTTGAATGCTATTATTGTCAATCATGATCATCCACAACTTAAAGGTCATACAGCTTATGATATCTGTAAAGTTTTTAAAACAAGAGGTAACTACTTTTCAAAAAAGAAATTAATTTTTTCAAAAGGTCTTTTGGCAAAACAAACACATGAAAATATTATCAGATTTGCTCCTCCTTTAGTTATAACAAAAGAACAATTAGATGAATGCACAGATATTATTATTGATGTCATTAAATCAATTGAAAAAAATGGGTTTGAAAGTGTGAAAGAAAATTAAAATTAAAAAAAATTAAAACTTTTTTTATTTCATTTTTGAACTTCAGAATCTGTCTTTTTTAATGCTTGATTTTGACTAGGGGTTATTTCTACTTTCTTTTCTTCAAACGAAAGGAGCAAATGTTTTTTTTTTCAAGTAATTGTTTAGTTTTAACTACGTTAAATCCTGGAGAAGAGAACGAAGAGTTTCTTTTGAAGATGAGTAAACCATTATTAAGACACCTACGTAATTAGTCACGTTACACGGTTTTTAGTTTGAAGTATGATGTTTCTTTGCTATTTTTCTGAATAACAGGACTAAAGTTATTCCAACTAAATGGTTAAATTTTTTCTCAAGATCATCATGCTTATTTCTTAATTCCTTATTTTCTCTTTTTAATACCTCATTTTCATTTGAAGACTTTGTTGAAGAAATTGGAAATTTTTCACTTTGTTCTGTTTGTGTCAATTTCTTTGCTTCTTCACTTGTACTTTTATCTCTTCTTTTTTTTTTGAACTTGTGTCGTTTGTTTTTTCTTTTTAGTTTTGCCCATTGTTTAGCTAATTAAGTAGGAGTCACACTAAATCTTCAATTCCAACATAAAATATAATCAAAGAACCTTTCTTGTATAACAGGACTTAGTAAAAGCAACAAAATTGAAACTATTTGCTGGGTTGTGATTTTATTGGTCAACGGATTTCAAAAAGAACAATTCAATTCTCAACATGAAAAAGATATTAAGTGGAATTGAACTATCATTTCCATACGAACCATATGATGTACAGCTTGAATACATGACAAAAGTAAACAAAAAAAATCATAAACTCTTTAAAAGGTTATTGATGGTTTAAAAACCTCAAAAAACTGTCTTTTAGAATCACCTACAGGTATACTATAAATATTAATTTTTTAAAAGGTTCTGGTAAAACTCTCAGTTTGTTATGCGCTTCTCTATCTTTTCAAACTTCATTCCTTAAAGAACTGGAAAAAACAAAAAATGGTATATTTCAAGTATTATAAATTTTAAAACCTCCAAAAGAAATACTGAACTTAGATTTACCTTTAAAAAATGAAAAACCAATTTCTCTGACAAAAGAAGACAAAAGTTCGGTTCCAAAAATTTTTTATGGAACCAGAACACATTCACAAATAACTCAAATCATCAGAGAATTAAAAAAAACATCTTTTAAACCAAGTATAAAAAACGAGCCAAAAAATTTTAAATTTTCAAGTTATGGATATTTTGGCAAGTAGAAAACATTACTGCATCAATGAAGAAGTGAGAAAAAGTGGAAATGCAATAAATGATGAATGGTAATTAAAAAAAAAACACTAATTCAATTTTGAAGTATGAAAAAAAGGATTTATCAAACTTGTCGTTCTTACCCAAATGCTGAAAATTTATCAAAGAGTACAAAATTCAAACCTGAAGGAGAAAAAGAAATTTGGGATATGGAAGACTGGATTGAAGGTGGAAAAAAAATCAAAGCATGTCCTTATTATGCGGCTCAATACAAATTAGGAGATGCTGAAATTATTTTTTGCCCTTATAATTATCTTGTTGATCCAAGTTTTTTTTTTGTAATTCTTTTGACCTTTTTCAAACAGATATTCGTACAACAACTCATATTGAACTTGAAGGAAATATTGTTATCATTGATGAAGCTCAGTAAATACTAATACAATATTCACGTTTTTTTTTAGTAATATTGAAGATGTTTCAAGAGATGCTGCTTCGTTTTCTGTTGAAGTGGATGATGTTGAAAGTAAGAAATTTAATCAAACTTACTAGTTGTAGAAACTGTTAATGATTTGAAAAAATTGATGAATGATGGGTTTATACCAAAATCAATGGAAGGAATTTTAGTGATGTTGCTAAAAATAGAAACTTGGATGTCCCATTCTTCACGTAAAATGAATTCAGATATTGTGTAAAAATCAATAATTAAATGCTAAACTTTAAAGAATTCAAAAAGATGGTTTGATGAAATTATTAAATGAATGGAGTTTGACAAAAGAGAACTTTATTAGTCTTCATGGGAAATATCAAAAGTTGGTGTCTATTTCTTTAGATCGAGAAAAAAGGGAAGAAGAAAAAGTACTATCTGAAAAGTCATTAGTGATCATTGAACGTTCGTAGAAAATCTACTTTCTAACAATTTAAAAGATTTATTTTGTGTTTTTGAATTTATGTTTCAACAAGATTGTAAATTCATCAATGATTACAATATTGTCCTCCAAAAAAGCAAAGTCTACAAAAACCATAAATGTGAGAATTTTAAAGTTCAATTTTTAATTTTATCAAGATATTGAAGAAGTAACGTTGAATTTATGGTGTATGAATCCAAGAGTTGCATTTCATGAAATTGCAAAAAAATGTCGTTCAATAATATTAACAAGTGGTACATTATCACCCATGGACTCATTTTCATCAGAACTTGAAGTTGATTTTGATTATACATTTGAAGGTTCACATGTTATCAATTTGAGGAAACAGCTATTCATTGGAAGTTTATCAAAAGGACCAAATATGGTTAAAATGAATGCATCTTTCAAAGAATCAAGTTCAGAGAAGTTTCAAGACAGTTTAGGAGAATTGATTTTGGATTCTTGTAAAAATGTAAAATTTGGTGTGTTGTGTTTTTTCCCATCTTATGCATTTATGGATAAATTGAAAAAAAGATGGGAGTTTTCAGGAACAATGAAAAAAATGTTGGAAATTAAAGATGTGATATTTGAAGGAAGAGGAATTGAATCAGGAAGTAAATTTGATGCAGAGATGAAGAGATTTTATAAATCCATAGAAAATTATGAACAAGCAGAATCTGAAGGTTTGTCACCTAAAAAAACAGGTGGATTATGTCTTGCTGTTTGTCGAGGTAAAATTAGTGAAGGTATTGATTTTGCAAATAACAGAGCAAGATTAGTTGTAAGATATTTTTATTCTTCTTACTTTTAGATTTGTGTAGGAATTCCTTTTCCAAATGTCAGAGATCTTAAAGTTGATTTGAAGAAACGATTTAATAATGAATACAACAAAGGGTTGAATGGAAACAAATGGTATTGCCAACAAGCTTACAGAGCTATAAATCAAGCTATTGGAAGATGTATTCGTCACAAAGGAGATTGTAAGTTGTTTTATTCTTTTTTTAATTTGTTAAATAGATGGAAGTGTTTTTCTTGTTGATGAAAGATTTAATGAAAAACAAAATATCAATGGTTTGTCAAAATGGATGAGAGCTCAAGTGAAATCATTTGATGGTTTCAAACAATCTCAAATTCAATTGAAGGCATTTTTAAAGAACGTTTCACAAGGAGATATTTCTGATGACATTTTGGATGAATCATTGTTGAGTTCAGAAGAATTTGATATTGATACTTCTGATGATGAAGATCCACTTTTTGCTACAACACAAAAAATGGAAGTTGAATCACCAACTTTTCAAAATGAATCATTGACTCAAAGTTATGTTTCTTCAAAACCTATTATTCCTGTGAAAGCTAAATCACCAAAGACTCCAGTGATCATACCACCAAAAAGAAAATTCCAAAAAAATGTGAGTCTTGAAAAGATAATTACAAGATGTAGTCATTGCTCAGGAATATTGTGTGAAATAGATTCAACTCAATCATTGAAGAAAATCAAAGAAAAACCGTACTTGGAAAATTTGATGAAAAATTTAGGACATTTTTCATTGGAAGTTTATGTTTCAACAAATTTGGATAAGAAATTAATTAAAGATGTCATTCCAAATGATGAGATAGTAGAAATTGAAAAATCAGAAAACAAGGTTAAAATTGGGAAATTTGAATTTGAAATTCCAAATCCAACAATTGAAAATGGTAAAAAATGTGTTACAGGTTGGATTGAATCTGACCAAATGGTTTATCAATTGTTATTTTGTTCAAATTGTTCTTCAAAAGAATCCAATGTGATTGGAGTGAAAATTATTGCAAGTAATCTTGACAATATTCAACATTTGAATCAAGTATGGATTTTCAAAAATTTGGATGAAGAGAAAAATAAAAAACCTAAAATCTGAAAAAAAGAATAAAATAAAATTGGAATGATAATCTGATTATTTTTTGAGTTTTCTTCCTCTTGGTTCAATTTCCAATGACATCTGATAACATGTCTTTTCATCAAACTGCTTTGCATCTTCAAACTCTTGTTGTAATATTTCTTGAAATTTCTTATTGATTTTAAAGTTATGTTTGGAATTTTGAAATTTGAGAACTCTATTGATTGCACCAACTCTAAGTTTTCTTTTTGTGCAATTGATTAATGGAGTAAAGGTTTCATTTCCATCCTCAATAAATACCAAATCTGTCAAGAAAATTCCAACATAAGGGATTACATTTCCATTGGATGAATTCATAATATTTCTCAATTTGTAATAACTATGACTACCATCAGCTATTTCTAATATTGCTTCAAATTGACTTTTTAATTTTGTTGGAACAAAAGCCCATGTTTCTTTCAGACGATGCACTGGTGCTGTTTGTAAACCAGAAATTAAACTCATTAGCAAGTTGAATGAGTTGATTTTCTTTAATTCAATCACAGTTTCAAGGAAAAATTTCAATATATTGGCTCTTTTCATTAGTTTGGATTCTTTGAGAAGTAAAACTTGTACCAGTGAGCAAACTTCATTGAATAGTGTAATTGCACGCAATACGTTGGGTGAGTTTTGTTCTTTTGATGAATCAAATTTCATCCATGAACCTGAGCACAATTCAATTTTTTCAATACTATGATAAATCTCCGAGTCAATCATTGTTAATTGCCTTGCAAACTCTACTGGTTTGAAATCTAAAATTGATGTAAACGTCTTTGGAAAAATGGACTTTGGAGCATCTCCTTCAAAAATTTGGATTCTTTCATTTTTTTTTTTTGTTTTCATTATATCCAAAAAGTTTAGTTTGAAATCATGTTTTTCAAATTGGTTTCTGAATTTTTCTTCTACCAATTTGATAGTATTCATCCCAGAGTCATAATCAAATAAAATCCACTTTTTGAATTTAAAACAATTATATTTCTTACACTTTCTAATATTTTAATGATTGTAGATTGGATTTTTTCAATCTCTTCTTTTGTTGAATTCTCGTTGTTCATTAATTCATATAGTTTCATCACAAACACATTTCTAAGTTGTTTGGAATGAATCGAAGCAAATATATCATCAAAATATTCTTCTTTATTATCTTGAACAACTAATTTAATCATTTGAAAATACTCCATTTTTTTCCAAAGTACTAAACCTTCCTCTTGTTCTTGGTAATCTAAAATATTTTCACAAACTCTTTCATAAATCAAAATATCTGAAAAATCATCTTTTTTCAAATAAATTTGATAATAATATTGTTTTAAAGTAAAAATACAGTTTTTTGATGGTTTTTTAATGCTCTGATTTTTGAAGAAATGTTGCCAATACAATTCTTGATGTTTTTGAAATTTTTTGGAGGAAATGAACCAGTTTTCAGCATCTTTTGGAGGCAAATAATCCACTATATCGATGAGATTATCAGAAAGTATCTCTGAGAATGACATGTTGTTTTTTGGTTGTAAATATTCTGTCTATTTATTGGTTAATGATTCTATTTTTAACTTCAAGTTCTTCTCTTGTTGATGACAACTTTGTGTGATTACTGTCATAGGAATATTTCATTTGAAAAAGTGATCAGCTGTGAACACTGTACTATTCCAAAATACTGCTCTGAACATGTTTTTTAATTCTTTTTTAATATTTTTAGTGCTGGGTAGAACATTGGAACATTCACGTTTTTCAATGTCCTATGGTCGAAAAACCTATATTATTTGATCAAAATGGGTATCCAATTCCTCGATTCAAACCAAAATGCCAAAATTTGAAGTTAGGAACACCTTCAGACAATGGTGAAGTACCAAAGCAAGAATAAACTTTACATTAATCAAATTTTAAACTAAAATTTAAAGAGATCATTAGAATCTATTTTTGATTTAAGGATGCTTTTCTAATTGAATAATTTTTAACCAATCAAGATGCAAAGTTGTACAAATTTGGATGAAACTGAACACATTTTTGATGGAAAATTGTTATTTTACTACTTGAACAGAATTAAATACAAAGAAATAACAGATGTTGTTGTTGGTATAAAAAAAACAAAAAACTAATTCCTCAGAATGGTATGAGTCTTCTGAAAAAGAAAAAGAATTTTACGAAAAAAGAGCTATTAATGAATCAGAGGAATCTTTTAAACCACATATTCCAATTTTTTTGAGTTCATTTAGCAGTAAAGATCTTTTTCATGATAATACTTTTGAGATTCAAAAAATACAAAATTGGTTAGGAGAAAACAAAAAAACTACATATTTTGCTCATGAAGTACTGGACAATAATTCACCAAAAGAGCTTAAAAGATATTTTTTGAACTACCATGATACTCATAGTTCCAAAATCAATTTAGAAACAAAATTTGAACGTTTCAAAAGTTTTTCAAAAGTGTTTAATATTGAAATTAATTTCCAAAGAAAAATAAAACAACAATCTCAATTTTTTCACGAAAATTATCGTGAAATAAAAGAAGAATATGTAAAAAAGATAAAAGAAGTATTATATTTTGATAATGAATCAAATCAAGATATTAATACAAAACTGGGAGTTGTATCAGGATTTTCTTTTAATAAACCACTAAAAAGAAATATCATCAAGTATCAATATTGCATTGGGAAAATAATAGAATTACCACAAATTTTTGTTCTTGGAATTCGTTTGACCTATCCAATGGAAGAGCATATGTTTGATATTCTCTTGAAAAAAAAATTAACACTTGAACCTAATGAAATTAAATGTTCAATTTGGAATTTCGAGTCAAACATCCATAAAATTACAGAAAAAATCAAATATTATCTTGCTCCAGCTGCTCAAAGTCCACTTCAACTAAAATTTTCAAAATTGAAGATTTTCAAAGATGGTGAAGAAGAACAAGAAGCTGAAAAACCTGATGATTTTTTAGGTTATTTACACATTTATTTACCATCAAATATTGTCAATTCTTTGATTTCGATAAAAAATCATGAAAAATTTTGCTTTGATTTTTCTCTTCATGAATGCGAGACATTAAGGTGTAATTGGATTGCATTCCACAAAAACTTCACTTTAAAATATCAAATACCCAACTCAGGAAAATTTATAGCTCTAATATATGACATTACGGTGGACAAAAGTGATGTCGAACATATCAAAAAATCAAAATTTCCAGAGGAAGTTGTTAAAAAGTCTCCAAATTCGGATTTGAAATATTTGCTTCAATTACAAAGAGAAAATGATTATCATTTCATCTTAAATGATTTATATTTTGATCAAAGAAACTTCAACCCAGATGATCAATGGTTATTTCAACAGTTATCAGATTCATTTGATTGGAATGTTAAACTACAAAAATCATCTAAAAAATTAAATGGAAAAAGTTTCAAAAAATTTGGTATAGCTCTCAGGTTGGATGATAAAGATTTGTATGATAACGTTATGCTGAACAATTCATCATCAGGAAATGAAAAAAATGTTCTACCATTTATTCTAAGTGTGAAATTGAAAACCAAATTACTTCTAAGTTTTGATTCTTGCAACTTGAAGTTTTTCTTCAAATAAGATATTTTGTTGAAATTTTTTCGATTTTTTCATTTGATTAGGAATTCGAGAGTGGATTGAATTTTGATAAAATGAACAATGCATCTCATGAAGTAAATAGATAAAATACTGTTAGGTCTTTCTAAAACTGGAATTAGACTTTCCTAGTTTGGCAAAAGAAATTACACAGAAAATCAATTAATTGGTGCATTTTGTTTTCCGTATTTATCCATAAAAAGATGAAGAAACAAACAAAACAGATCACCAAAGTCAAGGGGAAAGAAATTGAATCCATTGAAAACAAAAATAACCTCAAGGTGCAAAAAGTAGATGAAAGAGCACTACAAGAACAACTTTCTTGTTTACAAGTTGAACCAGAACTTTTTGACCAAATGAAAACGGCCGCAGGTAATAAGATACATAAATAAAATGATACAGGTGTAACGATTTCTGATCTCAATGCAAAAGGCTACAAAGTACTTATGTTTTTTACTTCACATATTGGTTGCATGAACTGTAAAGGGACTATGTATGATATATATATGCTTCAAGCAGAATTCTTAAAAATGAATTGTATTCCAGTTATTGTTCATGAAGAAAGTTATGAAACTTATTATAAATTTCTCAACTCAAGTCCACAAACTAAACTTTTCTCTGATATTT
>JABLTG010000112.1:0-65976 GCA_016618085.1 Neovahlkampfia damariscottae | reverse complement strand
ACTTGAAGGTATACTTTTCACTTGTAGCATGTCTTCTTTTTCTTTAGTCCACCAAAAAGGATACGAATCTTTTCCTTGTTTATATGTTGATTTCATATTTCCTGTTTCTTTTGTTGAACTTTTTGTTTCTTCAAGTTTTCTCTTTTTTATCACTTCTGTTGTTGATATTGAAGTAACATTTTTTTCTTTCCAAAATGAATCCAATTTGAGCTGTTTGGACATTTTAAATACTTGAGATCTTTTTCAGTATTTTCTAGTTGAACAACTTCAAGTAAAAAATTCTAAAAATCTTCAAATTTTTCAAAAATTTTTCTGAAGCATATTTTTTCATATCTTCAGTAATTTTGGAGTTTCTACAGTTTTTCTTGGAATATTTTCTTCTACTTCTTTTTTTGTTGTTCTTTTTTTTTTTTAGAAGAGATTCTTTTTTTTTTTGTATTCACTTTTTATGTATTCTGAAAATTACAATTGTTATAATGTGTGGACTTGAACATGATAAAATTTGATTGGAATTTTACTTGAGAAATTGGATTCAATTTTGAAACTATAAAACATAATAATCAAATTCCAAGTTTGGTAAAATCAACACCTTATTTTTTCCTTATCTGTGCTGTTTTGAACGAGTTAATTTGGGTTCTTTTATTTTTCCGATAAAAATTCAACATCTTTCTATTTCAAAGATCCTGTGTGATTTGATGTTTGCATGAAGTCCAATTTTGAATGAATTTAAAAATAGATCAATTTCCTCCAATCGCAATAAAAATACAAAATGAGCATCACTCACTTACACAGCTCAGCTGAATTCAGATCAGCACTTTCAAGTTCATCAAAATTAAAAGTAATTGATTTTCATGCAACGTGGTGTGGTCCATGTAAAGTAAGTTTTTTTTAAAATAAATTCAAAAAAAAAAGATGATTGCTCCTCAATTTGAAGAATTCAGCAAAAAATACAAAGGAACAGATTTTTATAAAGTAGATGTGGATGAAGTTCCGGATGTAGCTCAAACTTGTGGTGTACAAGCGATGCCAACTTTCAAATTCTTTAAAGGAGGACAAAACGTTGGAGAAGTTGTAGGAGGTGATATGGGACAAGTTGAAGCGTTAATTCAAAAACATGGTAGTTCATCATCTTTCTCTGGTGAAGGAAGAACATTAGGAGGAAGTTCAGGAGACAGACCAACAAAAAATCCGTGGGTAGAAAAATATGAAAAACAAAAAATGGAGCCAACAGTCATTGAAGAAAAAAAAGAAGAAAAAATGGAAGTAGAAGAAGAAATGGATGACGAACTCCAACAAGCTTTGTTATTATCAATGCAACAGACAACAGGAAGCGAAACAACAGAAGTAGAAAATAAAGAAACAAAAACAGAAGAAAAAAAAGAAGGAGACGCTCCATCACATGAAGATTTAATGAAAATGTTAGAATTATCAGTTAATGAAGAAATGTTGAAAGAGTTACTTTCTATTGATGTTTCAAAACTCAGAGCATTAAAAGCTCGTAAGACTTTTTATTTTTAACTTAACTTAAAGTTTATTCTACTCATAGTAAATCAACTGAAGCAGCTCTTAAATGGTATTTTTTTTGTTTTTAATGTTTTATTTCTGTAGGCTTTCTGCTCATGCAAATGATGCTGATATTGATGACCCAATTGAATTTAAAGATGAAACACCTGAAGAACAAGCAGAAAGAGCAAAAAAACAAGCAGAAAATGCAAAAGCATATCTTGAAGAAAAAAAGAAAGAAAAAATTGCTCGGGAAAAAAAAGAAGCTAAAGAAGAAGAAAAAAGAAGAAGAGAATTTGGTAAAAAATCAGTGACATCCCAAGAAGAAATTAAAAAAGCCCAAGCAAAAAGGGAGAGAGATTTAGAAAAAAGACAAAAAAAAGAAGATAAAGCAAGAATGAAACAACTCCAAGAACAAATAAAAAAAGATAAAGAAAGAAGAGCAATGGAAAGAGCAAAAACAAGAGGTGAAATTGTTCAATCTTCATCAAATCCATCCACAACAACAACAACAACTACAAAAATTGAAACAAAAAAAGAATATACAGAAGCAGTTATTCAAATTAGATTATTGGATGGATCAACAATTACAGCTAAATTTCAACCAACAGATAAAATTTCAACAATTGCTTCACATGTTGAATTCCTAACAAAAAATTCTTCATTTTATTTGATGACAAATTTCCCAAAAAAGTTTGATTTATTTTTTTTTTAATTTTTCAAAAGAATTTATAAAGAAGGTGATCAAAGTACAACATTGAAGGATGCAGGTCTTGTACCAAAAGCTCAATTGATTTGTGTTGCAAAATAAACTTTTTTTTATTGGTGCATTTCCCAAACGAACATGAATCCGATAAAAGTATGTGAACTTGAAGAATTCTTTCCAGGAAAGAAAAAAATAATTGAGCTTGAAAATAAGCAAGTTGTTATTTTTCGACTCGAAACAGGTGAATTTTATGTAATGAATTTAGAAAGATAAATTAAAAAACTTTTTTCAAGGCATTGGACAATAAATGTTATCATGTGAGGATAAAACATAATTAAATTTATAAAGGCTGGAGGTCCTTTGAATCAAGGTGATATTGAGGTATTTCTTCACAATAGTGTTTTAATAATTCAGGATTGGGACGAACGTCATTGTATTAAATGTCCATGGCATCATTATGTGATTGACTTGGCAACAGGAGAAGGACTTTATCAAAATTTAAAAAGAGAAATTAAATCTAAAGGAGTCAAACAACGAACTCATCAAGTAAAGATTATGGATGACTTTGTATATTTAATTTTAAGTGATGGCACAAATAAATTTGAAAGTGACTTTTATGATAAAAATACTATTAAAAAGACTTCATGGAAATTGGACGAATTGAAAAAATAAATTTCGGTTGATAATTTTTCGCGCTTAAATTTGATTGGAATAAACTTGACCAATCATTATTCTCATTCTTTGTTTTCATGGACGAAGTATCAAGATTCGACCAACTTTGTAATGGACTATTCTCACCACAACAAGAAGTGAGACTTAAAGCAGAATCTGAAATTAAAGCATTCAAAACTGTTGAAGCGTAAAAACTTTTTTTTTTAATTTTTTTTTTTCAAGAGTACCAAAATTACAAGCATATCTCTCCGCAAGTCAAAATGGAATGACCTTTTTGTTCATTTCAGGAGAACTCACAAATTTATATACAGACAACTGGAGTGTATTCAGTAAAGAATCCAAACTTGAATTGAGTAATTTTTTTTTTTAAATAATTTTAAAGGAAATTTTTTGATTACTTTCATAGCTAAAAACGCAGATAAAGTGCCTGGATCTATTATGTCAAGTATTTTAAAGCTTCTAGCAAGAATTGCGAAATTAGGTAAAATAACTTAAAAACTTATCCTTTTTCAAGGTTGGTTGGAAGACCAAGATAATAGAGATCTCCCAGAACAAATTAAAAAGTATTTCGTCCAAAGTCCAAAATTAGAAGTCAGTACTTTAGGTTTAAATTTACTCAATGAATTAATGCTGGAAATGAACACTTTAATTTCTAAACAAAATACAACAGTTCAAAGAAAAATATCAATTTCATTTCGAGATTTAGCTTTACGTGGATTATTTGAAACTTCAATTTTTTCTTTGAAGGAATTAATAAGACGTAAGAAAATTTATAATTATATTTATTTTTAGAACAACAACCAAATGATGTATTAGTTAAGTCTACACTTCAATTATGTTTGAATTGTCTTAGATATGATTTTGTTGGTATTTATCCAGATGAAGCAAGTGATGATGCAGCAACTATTCAAGTACCTTCTTCTTGGAGACCATTATTTGAAGAATCAAATACAGTCGAATTATTATGGAAAGTTTTCAATAGTTTACAAGGTTCAGAAATCAAGGCAAAGATTCTTGAAATTTTAGTTTTGTTGTCTTGTGTGAGAAGGTAAGTTTTATTTTTTCTAGTCAACTATCTTAGATCTTTATTTACAGGTGATGAAGAAAGAGAAGCATATCTTTCAAGATTTATTTCTGGTATTATTCAAGTTTTAGATAATAGAAAAAATATTCTTTCAGATGATGATTGTTATCATCAATTTTGCAGATTACTTACTCGTCTTAAATCAAATTTCCAACTTAAAGAACTTGTAGCTTGTAAAGATTATCCAAATTTTATTAAATCATGTGCTGTTTTCACTGTTGAAAGTTTTACAAATCCAATTTCATCAAGTCATTGTTTATATTATTTGATGAATTTTTGGTCAAGATTAGTTGCTTCTCATCCATATTTAGGAAGTGATAAAGAAAGTCACTTGAATGATTAGTAAGAAAAAATACCATTTAAACATCTATTTAGTGTTCCAAAGGTTTGTTTTTCCACTTGTTAAATTCATTTTATTAGATTTTAGAAGAATACATTTCTTCAAGACTTAATGATGTTGTCCTCATTAAACAAAATGATTTAGATGGTAAAAAAAAAAACAAATTTATTAAAATTTAAACTTTAAGATCCACTTGATGAAGCAGAAAGATTAGATGAATACTTGGATTCTGTTCCAAGTTTATTTCATTTTAATTATGAAAAATTATGTCCAATGTTTCAAACATTTTTTGATACTATCAATCAAAAATTGAGTGAAGCTATGAATAAGAACAACTTTGCTCAAGTTCAAATTGCTCAAGATCAATTGGCATGGATAATTTACATGTTTGGTTCAATTGTTGGTAAAAGAAGTTATTCATCAAATAATGATGAAATGGAAAATATTGATGGTGAAATGGCTGGAAGAATTCTTCAATGTTCACAATTTGTTAGTCATAGATTAATGAAAGATACAGTAATTGTTTTTATTGCATATTAATATTTTTCAAGAATGCTGTTAATGAAAAATCACTTCTTCATATTGAAACAGCAACTTTATATTTCATGAAAGATTTCAAACAACTTTATCTCAATGATACAATTGTAACATACACCAAAATTTACGAAACATTGAAAAAAAAAATCGAAGTTACAGATCAAATCAGTCTTTTGAATTTATTTATCAATAAAATTGCAAATAACTTGAAAGTATGGGCAAAATCAAAACAAATTATTGATGAAACAATGGATTTATTTAATGAATTATCATTGGGATATTCAAGTACAAAATTAACTGCAAAATTAGAAACTATCAAATATATTTTACATAATCATTCTGCAGATCAATTTCAATTTTTAAATGAATCACTTCACTTTAGATCAAGAACTGTTTTTTTTAGTATTTTAACAAAGTTACTTTTTGCAGATGAATGCACTGAAACAAACTTTTTAAATTTTGTTGCACCATTTGGAAAGATTGCTAATCAATTACTTCAAATTGAAAATTTAAATCAATTCAGACAAGATAATGTCAAAGTATTAGATTTATTTTATATTTTTATATTTTATTAGTTTGCTTTAGTAGGTTTATTTCGTGATTTAAGAGGAGTTGTTACTTCATGTAATAATAAACAGAAATATGGATTTTTTTTTGACTGGGTAAGAAAAAAGAAAAATATTTCAAAATTTTAAACTCAATTTTTAGGTTTTTCCAAAATATTTTCCTTTATTTTTAAGAACAGCACAAGCATGGTCTGATACTCCAGTGGTTATCAATTCTCTTTTGAAATTTTTATTTGAACTTTGTTACAGCAGATCCTCAAGAATTGAATTTCCGAGTTCATCTCCAAAAGGAATCTTGTTGTTCAAAGAAATTAGTAAAATTCTCATTGCATATGGTTAGTAATTTGGGATTGGGAAATTTTTTTTAATTTTATGGGAATAAATACTAACACTTTTTTTTAGGAATGACTGCAGAGAAAATCAATGTTAAACAAGATTTATATCAAGAAAAATATAAAGGAATTATGGTGGCATTACAAGTGTTAACAAGAACTTTAGAAGGAAATTATTGTTGTTTTGGTGTTTTTGATATTTATAAAGATTCTTGTTTGATTGAAGTTATCAATATGATTGTAAAATTATCTTTACAAGTTTCATTGAAAGATATTAAGGCATATCCAAAATTCTGCAAAGCATATTTTTCATTTCTTGAAATATTATTTGGACAACATATTGAAACAACTGTCACATTTGATACACAAATATTTTTACAACTTGTTAATTCTTTTGAAGATGGAGTCGCATCTGATGAAATTAGTTTATCATCTCAAATGTGTGGAAGTTTAGATAAGTTGTGCACATTTTATTTCAAAAGTGTAACTAAAAAAGATCAATATTCACAAATGCTCACAAAACATTTTCAAAATTCTCAAATTCTTCCAAAATTATTATCACAAACATTAAAAGTTATCATCTTTGAAGAATGTAGAAATCAATGGAGTATGTCAAGAGCTGTATTGAGTTTAATTGCAACAAATCCACAATATTTTGAAGAAATTAAGAAACAAATCATTAACTCTGTTGCTGATTCAAAGAAAAAACAAATGAGTGAAGCATTTACTAGATTAATGGATAAAGTAGAATTGAATGTTGAAGAAGGAAACAAAGATAAGTAAGATATAATATTATTCAAATTTTTTAGATTTACATCTAATCTCATTACATTTAAAGAAGAAACAAAACAATTTTTATAAACTTTTTTATTCCAACATTTTGTTCTTTTTCCATAAATCAACAACAAATTCATAAACAAAAAACATGATAGCTGTATTTGGCACAGTACGAGATAAATGTACAGCCATTCCTCTGTACAATCCTGCTCTTCCTTCTTCTCTTGCAATTGTTGAAAATGCATCATATAAACTATTGTAAGGACATTTTCCATTCACAATTTCTCTCATTCTTGTTCTCACAACTTCATGTGGATACGTCAAACCAGATGCAACAAATTTTGAAGTTGCAGCCATTGAAATATATTCAAACTATTCACAGTTAGAAATTGAATTGAAATTACAGGTGTGTAGGTATCTGTTGTTCCATTTCTTTCACTAATTTTAAGTTTCAATTTTTCATAAATAACAAAATAAATTGCACTCTCAAAAACACCCATAAAACTTGCAGTTAATCCTTTATAAAAACCTCTAATTCCTTCTTCTTTAAATACTCTTTTGATACAATCAGCGTATCCTTTATAATTTGGACTTCCTTCTCTGTTATGTCCAACTTCTTGCAATTGTAGACGTGTTTTAATTAACCATATCGGATTCATTGTTGTATAAACTATCATACTTGCTGTTCCTGCAGACAACATTGGAATAATAGATGTATTTTCATTGAATAATTTGGTTGATACCAAAAAATTCTTAGTTGCGTTATACCCTGAGAAATACAAAGCCCTTGATGGAGTAATACCTAATATATTAATCATAAATATAAATTGAAATACCCATTAAATTTGGAAGTAATCCTCGATACAATCCTTTAAAACCTTTTGATATTATATTCTTTTATTTTATAGAATTCTTACCTTCTCTTTGTGCCGTCATTTTCAATTGTGTTATTGTTTTTGTAAAAAATTTATGTCCTTCTGATGATTTAATAGAATCCAATTGATTAAACGACTGTAAAATGTAAAACGAAAAAAATAATTCAAACTTGCATTCTTGTTTTAATGACATCAAGAGGTTGAGTGATTATTGTTGCCGTTGCTCCACCAATTCCACCTGCAATAAAATTAATTTTCTTTGGTACAGCTTGATTATCATTTTTCTTCATGTTTTTTATTGAAAGCGTGAAATAATTTGATTGGTCTAAAAATTTTAAACCGCTTCCATTTCACTAGTTTTTTAATTATTTTTCATTATTTTTCTTCTTTTCAATCTTTGGAATAATTGTTGATTTCATTGACAATCTCTCGTCCAATAAAAACATCACTCACTTCAAACAAAAAAAACAAATGGAAGAAGAAGAAAAAACTCCAAAAGTTGAAAAAGAAACTAATGAAAATCAAAAAGAACAGAAATATCAAGTTTTTATTGTAAAAATAAAAGAAAAATTCTGAATGAGTATTTTTAGTCCGACATACCAAGAGGAACAACAGAAGATATAATGCAAAATGAATTGCAAAAATATGTTAAAATAAAAGAAATATCAATTGCTAAAAATAAAAAGACAGGTGAAACAAAAGGATATGGATTCGCCACCTTATATTCAAAAGAAGATCTTTATGCTTTAATTGATCTCAAAGAAACACCTATTTTTGTTGATAATATAACACATAAAAAGTAAGTTAAATCAAACACAATCATCCCTCATTGTATACTTTATACAATCTAAATCACATAATAAATCCAATCAAAAAAAAGAACAATTCTAACACACTTGCTTGAAGATTTGCAATCAAATTATCAATAGCAGATCCAAAAAATTGTCTTTATATTTCAAAAATACCAAAAAAAATCACTCAATTAGAAATTGAAAATTCACTTTTAAAATTTGGAAAAGTAAAATAACTGAACATCTAAAACATAGATTGAATTTGAAAAATTTGAATTATCAACGACATCATCCTTAGAATCCAAAGGATTTGGATGGGTCACTTATTCTACACACGAAATTGCAATGAATGCATTTAGAAATTTAAAAAATAAGTTAATGATTGAAGATACAAAGATTCAAGTAAACTTTGCAGAATCGAGAGTAATAGATGAGAGAATAATGAACACAATTAAAGTTTTATACGTCAAAAATTTACCAGAATCTATCCAAGAATTACAAATGATTCAATTATTCGGTGGTATTGATATCATTGAAAAAGCCATTATACCCTTCGATAAAGGTACATTTAAACCTCAAGGACATGCATTTGTACATTACAAAGATCGAAAAGATGCAATGAAATATTTGAATGAAATGAATGGATACAAAATTGATGGAAAGAAAATTGTAGTTGAATTGAGTATTCCTCAAAGTATTGTAAAATCAAAAAAGAAATCAAATGAAAAGAAAGTGAAAAAAGGAAAACAAGATCAACCAATAATGATTCCACAATATGTTCCAATGCCTTTTGTGATGCCAATACCATTTCCTTATGCACCTATTCAACAAGGAAATGTTGATAATTCAAATATTTTTCAAATGCAACAGCAACAACAACAACTATATAATTTTATGTATCAACAACAATTCATGCAACAACAGAATGAAAAAAAAAATAAAAAAGAAAATAAAAAGTTTCATCCTTATTGAAAAATTCCAATTGGAATTTAAGAAGAAGTGTTCATTCTTGTTGTTTTGTGATAAATAATTTGACCAATCATCTTTCTTATTTGTTCACAATTTATTTTCATCTTTGACATGGATGCTGACGAAATAGAAGAATTCAGAGAAGAACAAGAACAAAAAATAGATCTTGAAATCAAACAATTGAAGAGAGTAAATCAAATTTGAAAATACTAACTTATTAGTTCAAAACATTTTCTGAAAGAATTAAAAGTATAAATGTTGATGTTCTTCATGATTCAAAAAATACATTTAGAATTACAGAACAAAAGGGTTTAGAAGATAGAAGTTCTTACTTTTTTGAAAATTTGAAATCTTGCATGGAATTAAATAAGTCAGTAAGAAAGAAAAAAAAACCAAAACTGTTTTTTTTTTTTAGGAAGATTTTAAGAAATTAAATGAAGAATTATTTCCATATCAACGTTCTTTTAATGAATTATATTATAATAGAATCAAAATTATTGAAGTTTTGTTGAAACATTTGAAAAAGAAAAAGTCAATGGCTACTGATCAAATATTAAGCTTAATTTCAATTTTAGCAAAAGATTTAAGAACTGAATTCTATCCATTATTGAAAACAGAAACAAAATTATTTGATACTTTGATAGATTTGATCAATCCAAAGTTACCGGAAGTAAAAAAAATGAAAAATTTTTAAATTTTTAAAGAAAACTGAAGCAATTTTTCATTGTTTAGCATATCTCTTTAAATATTTATCAAAATATATCATTGAAGATTTGAGTTTTTGGTATGACAAATATTCAAAAATCATTGGTCATCATAAATGGTATATCAGAGAATTTGCGGCACAAAGTTTTGCATTTTTGATTCAAAAATTATCAAATGAAAAATTGAAGAATTATATTGATAAAATATATGAAAAGTTATCAGAAAGACCAAATCCAAATATGTTTGATGGAACAAGTTTATTATTTTTTGAAACAATGAAAGGAGTTTATGGTAATTTTCATTCAACAATGCCAAAAATATTACCAATTTTATTTCGTAAATTAGATTGGCCAAAGAATATCCAATCAAATGATCGACAAAAAATTGAAAGAGAAAATCAAAGAAGATTTTTATTATTAGAAAAATGTTTTAAATTATTATCAAAACATATGTTAAATAGAAATGTATCAACTACATTATGGGAATGTGTTGAAAAAGAATTAAAACATGTTATTGAAGTTTGGAATAAAGATCCAAATTTTGATACAAATATACAATTAGCTCATATCATTTTATTAATGAAATGTTTAATTGAAAAAAGAGAAATTGTAATTGAAAAAACATTAATTCAAAATTTGAATATTATTATTTCAAAAGATGTTCTTTTGTCAAAGAATTTATCAAATTTTTCATTGAAATCCATTTTAGATTTTATAAATCAAGTTTTTTCTGCATATCGTGGTGAAAATTTAAAGTTGTTTTTATCAAAAAATGAAAAAGAAAATTCATATTTAGATTTGATTTTTCAATTGAAAAATTATCATTTATTGACTTACTTTTTAAATGAAATTATTGATACTTTATACAATACAAATAAAACAAGTATTCAAAAAGAAAGAAATATTCTATCATTGAAAATTTTAGAGTAAGAAAAACAAAATGATATACTAACTTACAAAAAAAGGGTTTCATCAAAAATGATCACAAAGTCTCCAGAAAGTACATTGAATTTTTTGATCAATTTTGTTGAATCTGATAATGTAATCATTTCAGATTCAAATATGAAATTAAGTGAAAGTATTTCAAATCTGTTAAAACAACAATTTGATTTGTTGACATCAAGTCCAAATTTTGATAATTTCATTGGTGAACCTGAAAATGAAGAAATTGAAATTGATAATTCAAAAGATGAATTTAAGATACCAATTATTTGGGGATGTCTGAAATGTCTTGATTTATTAAACCATTCAAATAATGCTATCAATTCAAATTTAGAAACTATTTTCAACATTTTAAAAAAGAAATGCGCAAAAATATTTGACTCAAAAAAGAAATGGAGTTTCAATTTAGAATTTGTTAATATTTTAAGTCAAACAGTCAAAACAATGTCAAATCTATTTGATTCAAAAAGCCTAAAAAATATCTTTACATCAAAAATTTTGTTAGTTTTGTTGAAGAATTTTGGTAGTTTTGATGTTTTTCTTGAATGTATTTTCAAAGTATTAGATATCATTAAAGACGAAGAAGAAATGAAATTACATTTATCAGATGTTGCTCCATTGTTAATGTCAAATTTATCATCAGAAAATCCAAATTTAAGATTACATACATTGGAATTATTTTCAACTTTACCTGGTGTTTTAACTCAAGAAACCAATAAGAAATCAAAAATAATTCAAAATTTATTGGAATCAGAAAGATGTGCGATTGTTTATCAAGAATTAAGAACAAAAACAAATTCAATTCATCGTGTAATTGATGAATTACAAAGAGATGGAAGAAATATTGATGAAGTTTATATTTCAATTTTGTCACACTATTCAATTGGTGGATATTTCATAAAATATTCGGAAATTTGGAGTATGATTAATATTCTTGCAATTCAACTTTCAAAAATCAATGCTTCATGTTTTTGGAACATATATGCAATCTATTTGAATCAATGGCAAAAATATTGTAAGATTATTTTAACCAATAATATCCATATTTAGATTTGACAAATGAGGAAATACCTGAACAACATTTTCTTTATAAAAAAAGAAAATTAAAATCATCTGTTCCTGCTATAAAATTTGATAATTATGAACAAAAAAAAGTTGAAGAAAAAGATGAAAAAATACTTGAATCATTATTCATGAAAAGAATAAAAGAATCCTATAATCACACAGATTATAAAGATTATTTCCCATTACTGTGGGGAATCATAAAAGATTTAACAATGGGAAGACATTGTTTTAATGATATTTTTCAAAACTTTAAAGAATTTAGAGAATTATCAAATTTAAGTGGTGCAAAATTACCTGACAATTCAAAAATTACTGACATGTTAAAAACATATTTGAAATTATTTTCAAATTTTGATTCAAGAGTTTTAATTGATTCAAATGAAACTTTAGATATTTTTATGAATTTGATTATTACAACAAATGTTGAAGTTCAAGAATTAGTTTTATCTTGTATTAACAAATACAAACTTCCATGGTTACAACCATATCTTGCTGATGTTAAACAAATCGTTGGATATCATTACAAACCTTCAATTTTGAAAACCTTTTCATTAAAGAATATTGATAAAGAACATAGAAATGAATTCGTACCTTTTATTATAAAAATATTGACTCCATCTGTTAAACCAAAAAAACCAACAAAGAAATTATCAGAAAAAGCAAAAGTATCAGAATTTAAAAAATGGAAATTGGGAATTAAGAATTTATTGATTTATTTTTCAGATTTAAAACATGATGAATTGTTAATGTTCTTGGAATCAGTAATTCCAACAGATTTAAAAATTGAATCAAAAAGTTCAAAATTTGATTCAAAATTGAAATGGATGTTATCCATTGTTGAACAACTTATTATGATTGTTACAGATGAATACTCTTTTTATTATGAAAGCGTTTTGGATGTTTTACTCAAAATTGCATTGAGAGATATTAATGATGATTATATTCTTCAAAAAGAAGATCTTGAAGAAGAAGAAGAAGATGAAGTAATGGTTGATCAACCACAACCAAAAGAAAGTGAAGAAGAAGAAGAAGAAGAAGATATTGAAGAAGAAAATCAAAAAGATCAAGAAGAAAAAGATGAAATGGAAGTTGAAGATACTGAAAAACAAGATAAAGTTACAACTTCACGTGGAATCAAAGGAAAATCTGAAAATATGCTTCATCAAGAAATCAATCATGAATCAATTAGATTGATTTCATTATTTTTACAAAGACACCCAGATCATCATTTTTCAAAAAATCATATTGACTCAATCTTCAATACGACAAGATTTTACTTCAAACATATCAAAAATAATCCAACAAGTCTTCCAAAATTTTTTGGAATTTCGATGTCATTGATTGGTAGAACAACAGCTTCATTTTTTATTTCAAATTTTGATATTCTTGAAAGTTTAATTGATTTAACAAACAAACCAAAATTATCTATTCAAGTATTTAGATCAATCATAAATTTCTTGGAATCACTTTATGAAATCAAAGCTGAAAAATTTGAATTGAATGAAAACATCAAAAAGTTAATTGGAAAAAAGAAATATCAACAAATTGAATCAAAAACAATTGGAGATGTTCTTTTAAAACCATTAACCAATTTAATTGTTGTAAACTTTTATCATGCGATTGGATTACCAAAACAAAAGACATCAGAAAATAAAAAGAATGCACTAAAATTGATTGATTACTTAAAAGAATATTTTGATGAAAATACAGATGCAAATATCATTATTTCATTATACGCAGAAAATATTGACAAAATTAAAGATCCAGTTTTACTTCAAGAAGCAATTGAATTATTCAAAACTTATTTACCAAAAGCAACAGAAGAAACAAAAGTCAAATATATTAGATTATTTTCAAATATTTTTATTTCTCATGATGATGTTGAAATTAGAAGAGGAATGTGTGAAATATTTGAAAGAATATTTACAAGTGATTCAAACAAGAATGTTTCAACTATTTTATTCAATTTAAATGCTTTATCTAAATCATATTTAGATGAAATTGATTTTGAAAAAAGATTTGATACTTTTAAGATTTTAATCAAAATGGATAAATCAATCAAATCAATTCCAAATTTATCAATGCTACCAATTGTTGCAAATTTGTTATTTTATTTGAAAGATAGTCAATGGATTATAAGAGATAATTCAACAAAATCACTTGAATCAATTGTCAAACATATAAGTAAAAATGAAAAAGGTAAAGAGACAGTTAAATTCTAATTCTATTAATAGATTATCTTGAGGTCAAAAATATGATTTTGACTTTTGTTAGAAAACATTTATTAAAAACAACAACAATATTATCTTTTGTTGAGTGTATTTCACTTTTAACTATTCTTATCAAGAATTATAAAGAATTTGAAGAATTTCAAATATTTTGTGAATTTTTAAGTTGTTTAAAAAATGATTCAACACAAAGTAAACAAAATGGAATATCAAAATTAGAAAAATTAATTGAAATGAAAACACCAAGATTTGAAAATACTGATATTCTCTTAAATATGATATTTCCAATTTTGTATTCATTAATGAAACTTAAAGAAAATGAAGAAGAATATTCTATTGGTTTAAAATCAAAAGAAATTATTTTGAAAATATCATTAGTATTAAAATGGAAAAATCTTCATTCAATTATACTTTACTTTTTAAATGAATTATCAGATGAACAATCTAAAAAAGGACCAATCAATAAGAGATTCAGAGTATTATCATTACAATTAATTTGTGATATAATTCAATCATTTTCAAAGAATAGAGAATTACATAAAGATAATCATCGTGAAATTAAATCATGTTTAATTAAAGAAATTATACCAAATTTATATAGTCATTTATGGAAAAAACAAGAAGGTATCATTACAATGAGAATGGATATTACATTATTGATCGTTAAAATATTAAAACAATATGATCCAAATGAATTAGAAACGCAACTATCAAGAATTATAGCGGATATTATTTCAAAATTAATGGCGAAAAAAAAGAAAAATCAAAGAGAATTAGCTAGGGATGCTTTAATTCAAATTATTCAAACATTAGGATCAAAATATTTCTTTTTCGCTTTAGAAAAATTATCAGATTTATTAAGAGATGGATATCAAATATCAATTTTACATTTTACTATTAATGGAATGTTACATGCATTAAAATCTGAAAATAATACTTCTTCTCTTGATGTATCTTTGGATGAATCAACTTTAGATTTATTGATGGATATATTGTTATCTGATATTACAAAGCCACTTCCTGAAGTATCTTTAAATACAGTTAAAGAAAAATCAGAATATTATAATTATAATTTGACTTATAATTCATTTTTTGTTATTGGAAAAATTATGAATGTTGAAAATAATATCAATTTCGTTATTCAAAAAATTGAAGATTTAATGAAAAATGTGACTAATGTTGAAGTAATTGAAAGATTTAAAAACTTATTTCTTCAACTTGAAAATGGAATTAAAAATAATTTAAAAATTAAATCACAAGATGAATTCATTTCTACTTTTATTAAAGAAAAAATTGAAGAAAAATCTATTTTTAGAAGAGAATTCAAACAATCAGATGAAGGTGATTCCATCTTTAGTATAAAAAAAACGTATGTTGATCAAATGAAAGAAACATACGAAATATTACCTGAACCAGGTAGATTAGGTGCTATTTCTTTAAATGATACAAAAAGACAAGAATTAATTGCGAAAAATAAAAATAGAAATGATTATTTAATTATTCATTTCTATTTAAGAATATTTGAACATTTAGTTTTAAAAAAGTTCATCAAAGACAAAGGTAACGAAAAATTTACTTTTTTAATTTTAGACTTTCTTGATTCGTTTATGATAATTTTATGCAAATTATTAAAAGGACAACATACAGATGTGGCATTAGATTCATTAAGAATTTTAATGTTATTCCATAATTTAGATTTACCAACTTATAAAGAAAAACAAAATGAAATTATTGATTCATTATTTGAATTTATGTTGAACACAGGTATTGATTCAAAATCAGAAGTTTGGGATACAATATTTTATTCAATTAGATTCTTTATAAATCAAAATGTTGAATTTACTGAAATTCAATTGAAAGTATTATTTGATATTTTAAAGATTGAAATTATTGGTACGGAGTTTAGAGAACAACCATTTTCATTGGTTGCATATTTAGTTTCCAAAGGTATTATTGTACCACAAGTATATGATATTGCAATGAAATTAAGAACTATTTTAATGATTTCTAAATCGACCATAAGAAATTATTCCATTGATATTTTGACAAATTTCTTTTTAAAATATCCAATGACACCAAATGTTTTACAAGATCATTTAAATTATTTGTTCAAAAATGTTATAAATGAAAGTTTACCAGTGGATTCAAAATTAAACATAATTTCAATTATTTCAACAATTATTCAAAAATTTCCAACTGATTTTTTGAACGAAAAAGTAGAATTTATTTTATTTCCGTTAATAATTTCTTTATCTTCTTCTGATGAAGATTCAAAAGAACAAAATTTATTAGAAGATACTTTATTTGACTTTTTTAAAAGAATTTCAACTAAACAATTTGATAAAGTTTTAAAATTAAATTTAAAATGGTTCTGTAATGAAGAAGAAGATGATTTTAATTTAGTTTCAATTAAAATGTTTTCAATTTTATCAAAAGTATCCAATGGTGAAAAATTATTAAATTTTGTTGATGAAATATTTGAAATTTTAAAAAGAAAAATTGAACCAAAAAATAATGATTTTAATGAATTAATTTATTCTCCAAGATTTAATCAAATCTTTAATTCATTAAAAATTATTAAGAATTTATTTGAATTTAAAAAATTAAGTTCAAAAAAAATTGATGAAATATTTGATTATTTTTTACAATTTTTAGTTTATCCTTCTTTAAATATTAGATCTATTTCATTAGAAATTTTGATAAATTATTTTAAAAATAATAAAAAAATAACAAAAAATGAAGAAACTTTAAAAGAATTATCATTGGTTCTTATTGAAAATTATTCATCAAGAAATTTAAATGAATCAATATCAAATTTATTAACCAAATTATTATTAACTATTTTAAATAAAATTGAAAATGAAAAATATTTAAATGAAATATTCAATGAAATTAAAGAAACATCATTATTTGTTGAAAAGGAAGATAAAGAGATTCCAATAATCATTTTAAGAGTAATTCCATTTTTGAGAAATATAACATTTTTAAAAGAGAAAATCATTTTTAACTTTATCCATTGCATTATTGAATCAATCAAAAAAGAAATATTTACCATATTTAAAACATTTATTGATATTAGTTCATGAATTGATTGAAAATAAAAGAACAATTATTGATGATTCATTAAAAAAATATGTTGAACAAGTATCAAGTGCAATGAAACAAATTTTAGGTTTTGAAACATTTAATAATGAATTTATTCAACTCACACAAGAGAAATTTCAAGAAAATGAAAATAGAAAAGCAATTAAAGCACAAGAAGCAATTTTGGATCCTGTTCAATTTGCTCAAAAGAAACTTGAAAAAAATAAAAAAACAAAAGAAGAGAAAAAAAGAAAAAAAAGAGAAGTGGGAAATGAAAAACAAAATGTCAAAAAGAAAAAGAAAATTCAAAAAAAACAAGAATAAATTTTTAATATTTACTTAAATAATGATTGACCAATTTTAATTCTCTTGTTGATAAATGATTCGTCAAAAAATTCGATCTTTCATTGGAAGAATGACAAACATCAACCAAACAATAAACAGCAGATTCTCTAATTTCTGTTTTTTCGTTTTTCAAAAATTTTAAAAGACAATTTGTCAATTCCTTCCAAATATTCAAAAATTTCTCTGATTTTTTTGAAAGAATAACATGTAAAAGTTGCAATGAAACTTCTAAATTATAATCATTCTCCAAATTAGAAATTAATAAATCAGTTGCAAATGGAAAATAATCAATAAATGTATTGGATGCATTTCTTGCACTATCTCTAACTTTATAATATTCATCTTCATTTCCTTTAACTAGTTTTGATAAAAGTTCATTTTGACAATTCAAATAAATTGAAGAATAATTTCTAATAATAGACTCTATTAAAAGGAAACTATTTGATCTAATTTCATCTTTATCTGATTCTGTTAATGACATTGATATTGTTTGAACAATCTCTGCATTTTTCATCCATTCTCCTTGTTTTGTTTCACATAACTTTATCAATACATTAAGATCAGTCAATTCAGATGAAATTAATAATTGATTCAATAATGAATGTATATCATTTTCTTCAAACATTTTCTTTTGAAATTCATTAAAATCGAAATCTTTTGAAATTAAACTTTCTCTGACAACCAAGTTTTTTATAGTTGGTAACTCTTCAAGTTCCTCTTCAAATGTTTGATTTAATTTTCTACTTTTCAATTTCTTTGATGAAGAAGGTGTCAATTTTAATTTTCCTTCTTGTTGATTTTTATATTCCCTATTTCTTTTCTTTGGTGTTGTTTCATTTTCTGATTTAGTTGTTCCTATTGGACAATCATTATCTTTTAATTTCAAGTGTGGATGTAACATTTTAGATAATAACTCTTGTTCTGAATGTGATATAGTTTCAAGATATTCATAAAATGTTTGTTTATAATTTTGATATAATAATGTCAAACATTGAACATATGAACTTGTATTCTTTCTTTCTTTAATATTTGATGAAAATACAATCACAAACTCTCTTAAATCTATCAAAGAAATGTTAAATTTTTTGTTTTTTTTTCTACTCTTTTGTTGACTAAAAAACTCTTTGTTTTTTGGAATCATCTTTATCAAAAATTCAATACAATCCATTTTAATTTTAACTGTTTGATGTTGTGTTAATTTTAAAATTGTAATCAATAATTTATCATCTCTAAAATTATTTAAAATAATTCCAATTAATTGTTCAGATGATTCTCTTATTGATAATTTTGGATCTCCTGTTTTAATGATAAGTTTTGAAAGAATTCTGGAGAAAAATATGTTAAAATAATGAATTTTACTTTTCAAGATATTCTTCAAATTCACTTTTATAATTTATAATTGATTTAATTAAACAATTTAATGTTTCTAAAACTACTCTATAATGTGAATCAGATAATCCATCAAGAATTTTGACCATTACTTTTGAAAAATTCATTTTTTTTGAATCAATTCCTTCTTCTAATGCACTTGATAATTGTTCAATTAAAAGAACTCTTGTTGTCCATTGATCTGTATTACTATCATTCAATTTTGTTAATATTTCATTTTCTTTTGTATATTGAAACTTGAAAGTTGATAAAGGTGACTGTGATTCTTTCAAAGATGATGAAAACAGTGATGAAGGTGTTAATCTATTTGGTGAAGGTGATGCCTTTGATAAAGGTGTAATTGAAGTTATTGGAACATTATTTGGTTTATTTGATTTATCTGTGAATGGTAATGGTGGTTTTAATTGTTGTTTTGGTGTAACAGGTGTTTCAGGTACTCTTTGATGTTTTGGTGATTTCAAAATAGATCTCTGAGGTACTTTCATTAAAGGTGTAACTGGTGGTTCTTTCATTTCAAAATGTACTTTTTTTTCTGTTGTTTGTTGATTCATTGCTATTTTTTTTCTAATTGACATTTGAGATGATCTTATTGATGAACTTGTTGTTGATGAAGATAATGTTTTATTTTTATCTTTATTAACATAATCTTGTGATTTTTTATCAAGAGAACTTAAGAATCTTGAAATATTAAATATTTTTTTTTTCTCTTACTTCTTTGAACGTTCTGGAAAATGATTTTGATGTTCATAAAATGCTTTTCTTCCAGTTTCTTTATTATCAAATTCAATTGCATCTTTTATAGCCTTTTCTATTGTTGTTACATGATTTTCGAAATATTTTGTTGTTTTTGATTGTAGTAAGAGATTAATGTATTCAATTGATCTCTGACGTAATACTTTATGACTGTGTGAAATGAAATGAAAAATGAATTTTGTTTTTACCTTTTTTTGTTTGATAGAGAATTAGCAATTTCATTGATGGACTTGTTTATTTTACTTTTAGTGATTATTTGTTTGATACAATCATGTGAAGGTTCTGAAATAATTTTTTTTGTAACATAAGTGTTTTTCAAAAGAACAGGAAGAAAATAATCAGCCAGAGGTTCAAAACTATCTTCCATAGTTATAGCAATATGTGCTATAAGTGCCGTAATTTCTTTTACTACAGCAGATCTTAATTCTAAAACCTTTCAAAGATTGAGTTTAATGAGTTTTTTTTCAAACCTGAACACAAAATGGTTCCTTCAAGTAGTGAAATTCACTCATGAAATTGGAACATTCTGTAGCTCCATTGTCTATGAAATTTTTGAAAATGTTCATCGCTTTTACTCTGTCTGTCCAATCTGTTTTTAGTGTTTTCAAGAGTTCTGCAAATCCAATAGATTCTCCTTGTTTCCATTGTAAACGAACAAAAGTTGTTAAATCCTTTTCTGAAACGGACATGTTGTTCTGTGGTGTTTGTAAACTAAAAAAAAAAGCGCGTAAAATAAAGGTTGTTGATTGGTCTATTTATTTTTGGGTAAAAAAAAGGAGTTGAAAAATCCTAAAAAAACGCAAATATTTCCGTGTAAATTTAATCAATATTTTTTTATCTTTTTTTTTTGGCATTATTCTCAAGTTTTTTAAAAATTTAGCATCTCATTGGAGGTACGTTTTTCACTGCCCAATCACCTCATATAAATTCATCAACCAATCAAAAACCTTCAAAATTAAAAATCAACTTCGCTCTGAACGGTTAAGTGAAGAAAATTCATTTCGTAAAATTTTTTCAACAATTAATAAATAGAATATCACTCATTACCTTCAAAAATAATTTTATAATTTTCAAGAATTTTCCACTGAATCAAAAATTAACGAAGAAAAGTTGACGAAAGAGACCACAAAGAAAAAAACGATTCCTTCAAGACAAGGAAAAAAGAAGGATGAGAAAAATAAACACAAAACGAAAAAAGAACCACAAATTCCTTCCACAAATTTAGATTCTTCAACAAAACCGTTAAAAGAAGAAAAAGGAATTTTACCTAATTTTCTACCAATGCCAAACATACCTTCTTATTTACTATTTGGATTACAAAATTCTATGAATGGAACATCAACAAATGGTAATTCAAAAACACCATCAACAAATGGATCTTCTTCAAATATGACAACTGAAGAATCTCAAAGACAATCATTACTCAGTTTAAATCCTTTTATAATTCAACAAATCAATAACCAAAGTGGTCGTTTTTTTCCAATAAAAAATAAAAAAGAAGAAACTGAAACTAAACAAAAAAAAAAAATAAAACCAAAAATAAAAGATATACCTGAAGCTCAAGAGATAACTAAAATATTTTCAGAATCACTTTTAGATGATATTATAGATAAAGAAGTAGACAAAATGTTGAATGATTTTATATCAAAATTTTCAACTGAAAAAGCTAATATACTTCATGAAATTGATGAAACAAGACAAGATAAAATAAGAAAAGAAATATCATCACAATGGGATAATATTGAAGAAAAACAAAATTGGAGGTTATCTTGGTTAAATATAAGAATTGAACAATTAAATCAAGAATTATCTCAAACAAATCAAAGATTATCACAAATACAAAATAATTTAAATGAAACATCTTCTAGATTACCAGAAATAATACCATCTGAAAATATTAAAAATAATATAATACAATTAGAAGAATACCCACCTCAAATGAGAGTTGAAGATGTTAAAAATCATCCTATTTTTTCAACATTCAATTCAACAAATAATACAAAATTTATAAAAGAAGAAGTTATTAATTCATTGAAACTATTTACAACAGGTTTGAATGATATTTTTTTTTAACTTTTTAGATTATCATCTTGAAAAGAAAAAGAAACAAAATTTGAGTATAAATACAAAATTATCATCAACTGATGGTAAAAAGAGAAAAACTAAAAGTGAATCAACACCTTCAAGAAAGAAACATAAAAAACATGGTGAATTTGATATGGATGATATTGTTGTTCCTTGGAATGATTTAAGATCCAATTTTATTATACCAGAAATAAAAGTAAAAGATATTTATACACCAGAATGGAGAACACCAAGTTCAACAATATTAGATGTTAATGATACAATATTTGAATCAAAAAAACGAGAAGAGAATGAAAAAGAAGAAAATATACTTAATGATGATGATGATGATGATAATGATGAATCAATTCGTGATAGACATTTACCTCTGGAGATTCAAGAAAGAAAAAGATATGAATTAACTTCAAAGAAAGATAAAAAGAAAATTGAAGATGTTAAAGAAAATATAACACAATTGTATGTTCAACAAGAAAATGATGAAATATCAAATCTTGAAAAGTTAAATGGATCACTTGATAACTCACAACCAACAACACCTTCAAAAATACAAACTCGTTTAGAAAAGTTTAATAGAAGTTGGACACAAGTTACTTTGGAATCTTATATTCCAACAAAAATAGAAGATCCAAAAAATGGAAATTATGACTCATTGCCAACTTATTCTCCAAAAGATATTCAAGAATTAGAAAAAGTTGAGATACTTAAAAAAGGAAGAGGAAGAGGAACAAGAAAGACTCATTATTTTGATGAAGGATATACAGAAGATGATTTAGTTTTTTTACCAGATGAAGAAGATGAAGAAGACACATTTCTTGATGAACAATTTACATATACTTCACCTGTTGATGAATTTGGAAGTGATTTTGAAATTAAAGATGAAGAAAAAAAAGTAACACCAAAAAAGAAAAAAGGAAAACGTGGAAGAAAAAAGAAAATTCAAGAAACCACAGAAGAGATTGTAGAACAAGTTGAAACAAAGAATGAAGAATTTCAAAGTTTTTTGAATGATCCTTCTGATTATTATCATGGATACAAAAAAGTAAAAGTTGAAAATTATTTACAAGACAAAACTTCTGATTATCATGAATTTAGAAAACAAAATGAAGAGGAGGAAAAAGAAAGTTGTTTACAAGAACCTTCTGATTATTATCATGGATATAAAGGAACTACAACACCACCAAAGATTTCAAAACAAAAATTACCTTATAAAATTACATATGAATTTTTGAAACAAGATGAAGAAAATCCTCTCAAAGTTTTCATAAAACAAAATATTGTAAATAAAAAAAAACGTGGAAGAAAAAGAAAAATTCAACAATAAAACTTTCTTTTTGTCAAAAGATAAATTTATTTTTTACTTTTATGCGCATCACCCCAAGCACATCTAGCAATTAATTTTAAATTGTTTTTTTTTTCTTACGCAACTTTTCTGTTTCCTGTGAAAGGTAATCTTCCATGTGAAACTCTTTGATTATCAAGTAAAATGATATCTCCTTTACGCCATTCATAAGCAACTAAATTTTTCCAAATTACTTTTCTAACTTTTGCTAATTCTTCATCTTTAATTAAAGTTTTATCTCCATAAGTTGTATTCATTGCTTGTTTTTCTGGAGCAATGAGTAAAACTCTAAAAAATGTTGCAATTACTAAAATGATCCACATAAAGTAATCAAATAATTTTCCAGTTTTTGGAGCAATATAACCATATTCTCCTTTTGCTTGTGAAGTATGAAATACATCTGAGTGATTAGCCCATACAGTTTCTCCAGTTCTTTTATGTTTTTTAAATGCTGGAATAGCTTGAGAAAGTTGAAGATTATCACCATCCCAGTGAGGTACTAGTTCATCTCTGTCACAAATTTCTTTAACTTTTTCATGATCTTCTGTTTTAAAAATATCTCTCCATTCTTTTAATTGCCATGGATCTAAATGCCATCCACCTTTTCCTTTATAATTTCTATAATGAATTATTCCTTTTTTTTCAAATTTTGCTTTAGTTTTTTCATCCATTTCCTTTGTTACTTTAACACTATTTTGAAATAAATTTTAATATTTTTCTTACAAATCACAAATTGGTGTTTCTCCACCTGAAATTGCTTCATTCATACATGAAAACATAATGACTTCAGGTGTTGATCTTTTAAGGAATGACATTTCTAAATGTTGTGGTACTGGGAATATAGCTGGTAATTCAGTTGTTGTAAAAGTATATTTTGTTAACATAGTTCTTGGACTTGTACCTAAATAATCATTACCAAGTTGAGGAGACAATAATAAAGCAACATCTTCAAAGTCTTGTGGACATGTAACTTCAAATCCACGAAATAAAATAGCACCGTCACTTTCGAATTTTTCAATGATAAATTTAAGGTTATTTTTGACCCACCCACAGAGGAAAGACAATGTTGCGTTTTTATTTGGTCTAATTACTACAGGGATTGATGAATCAGATGGCATTTTTGTGCATTCTTTTTGATCCAATGTACCTACTAACACTTCATCCATTTCTGACTTAATAAATTTTAATTGGTTCAAATGGACCAATCAAGGATAATATGGGTTTCCAAAATTTAATTTCCAGAAATTTTTTATTTTTTGAAGTTTTTTGATGAAAAAAGTCATCTATATTTTGAGTCACTCACAAAAGTAAAAAATCAGTTACGCCATTTCACATCAAGTATATCAGGCAATTAGAACAATGTATATTTTGGAAAATGTTTCATCATAATACATTTATCATCAAAACTAAAAATAATACCAATCTTGAATAGTTCAAAAAAAATTGTGGGTTTTAAATTTCTACAATCATTTCATCACTGAAAGATTCTTTTTTCCTTGAACTTTTGGGTGATTCAACAAGTTGAATATCATTAAAGAATTTTTGTGATTTTTCTTTTTCAAGTTTCTTATTGAATTTTGAATCTCTTTTTGACATTGTTCTTTCTGATTTTTTACTTCTTGGAGTTTTGTTTCTTGGTGTTTTGCCAACATTCCCTTTTTTTCTTGGAGATAACAAATCAAAAATAGTTTTCTTTTTAGGTTGTTCACTATTATCATTATTGTTATTCAAATCCAAAACTGGTACAATTGGTTCTCCAGATGGCTCTGCATTTTTACCTCTGAATAAATTTGAAAAGAAATGTTTTGTTAAATTAACAGTTTCCCTTTTTTTCTTATTTCGAAGTTCATTTTGTTGAATAATCTCTTCACTTGTAAATTTTTCAGATCTTTTTCTTCTAGGAATTTTAAAATCAGATGGATATCCAATCATTGAATAAGGTATTTTCTTATCAATCATTTTTTGTTGAAATTCTTCTTTTGATATTGTTGGAATAAAATGATCATTTGGTTCTCTCATTGCTTTTATTGAAGTCAATAAAGATTCAATATCATGATTAATCTTATATAATTTAATTGAATCAAAAAAGAATGATAAATATTCCCAATAATCATTTTCAATTTCAAATTCCCAAAATAAACTATCATCCAATTCATCATTATTTTTTTCAATTTCTTCTTCCTGTGATATTTCATTCTCTTTGATAATTTCAGTTAATATTTTCAATTTTGGTCGTTGTGAATCAACTACAGATTCATCATTTTTAAAATATTTCTTTAAGAATTTTGAAATTAATTCAGGTGATTCCAATGACATTAATGAAGTCAAGAAATTTCCTTGAAGATAATCAATTGAATAAAATTCTTGAAAACTCAATAAATAACCACATTTCTTTGCAATTTCAAAATGATCATTTTTCTTTTCTTCTTCATAATCAACAGAATAATATCTCTTGAATGGTTTTGATTGAAAAAATAAACATTGAATTGAATCTTTTAAAAAGATAAAATATAAATATCTACATAACAACTTGAATGATATTAGAATATTCAAATTCTTTGGTTCAATTTGATTTTGAAAATAATTTTGATACTCATTTAACATTAATTTAAAATCATTTGATGAACTTGAAAAGAATCTAATACAATTGAATAATAAAGTTGAAAGATCTTTTTCAATATTAATTGGTTGATTATTTGGATTTAAGAATTTCAAATTATTCATTAATTTTGGCATAAATTTTGTTGGTTGTTGTTGTAATGAACAATCTAATAATTTTTCTTTTGATGATATTTCAATGATTTCTTTTTCAATATTCAATAAATATCTATTCATTATTAAAGATCTTGTTTCAATAGATAATGTTTCATCATAAACTTCACTGAATGATAAAATTCTATTTAATCTATAGCATTGTGTAAAATTACATTCTTCAATTGAATCAAAAAATACTTTCTTTAATTCATTTGATTCAAAAACTTCATTTGAATTTTCAATTTCAGATAATTTTAAATACACCTCTAATGATTTATGCCATAAATTAAATTTGATACAAATTCGAATTGCTTCATAAGGATTACCTGCAATGATCCAAAGAGCAATAATAAAGTCCAAAAGATTTGAAATTTCAGAATGATTTTTAATTAAAAAATAACAAGAAGATCTTAATTTTTCAATATCCAATGGTAAATAAAGTAATGAATTTTCTTCATTACTTATCAAAGGTAGACTTAATTCATAACATGCAGGTGCAGATAATCCATAAACTTGTTTTCCTTCATATAAATTTTCTAATAATTTTGCTAATTCAATAACTAAATTTGAATGAATAAATTGATAATTTGGAATAACTAAATTTAATTTAAATGAAGGAACAAATGTTGAAAATATATTAAAAGCTTCATCAATATCACCAGCATGAACATATGATAAAAAAGTTGCACGTGAAAAAAATGTTCTTTTTAAATATCTCTCATACAAAGAAGCAGCTTTTAAAAAATTTCCAGATAAGAAATACATATTTCCCTTCTTCAATTTTAAAAGTTTTTTTGAATCTAAATTGAAAGATAAATAGTAATCTCTTGATCCTAAAGTTTTTTCATCATCTTTTGTTAACACATATAAAAGAGATTCTAATAATTCTTTGTATGGGATTGGTCCATTTTGATCAACATCTTTATCATTTGAAAATTCACTGTTATCTGAATCATCTGAAAAATTTGAATCAATATCATCAATATCAATTTCATCAGCATTGATTTCCAAAAAATGATCAAATTTTGAAGATGAAAATTCGAATAATTTTTGACCAATAGATAACCAAATATGTTTGAATTTAATTATTGGTGTTTTCAATTCCTTATTAATAATTGTTGTTTCATAAGAATCCTTCAATAATTTATCAAATGTATCTTTGGATTTATTGATAAACTGAATAATAATATCAATTGAATCACTCTTTTTTTCAATAAAATGTTCAAAGATTCTTTCAACTAAATTGATGAAATGTGGTATGATAATAAGTTTATTTTTTTGACAACAACACCAATTTAAAGATAAAAATAAGTCCCTTATGAAATAAATATTCTCTTCAATTGAAGGATTTGAAGTTATTTTTGAAACAATAATATCAACCAAAGAATCAAGAGCACTTTTGAAACTAATATTTTTTCTCAACAATGAATTACTCAATGATAATCTCCAGATATCTATTAGAATATCCATATTACCACCTTGTTGGATGAAAAATTCTTTTTGTTGCCATTGTTTTTCTTGGGTGTAAGCTAAAATGGTTGTAACTGAATCAATTGTACCAAATGAATAAAATGATATTTTATAACCATTACAAACAAATAATTTTGGTATTTTTGGATGACAACCAATTTGAAATATCTTTTGAAAGTTTAAATAATTTTTTTAAATTTACTTGTTTCTTATCTTTCATATCAGTTGTGTTAAATTCTTTATGAACTTTTGTTGTTTTCAAATTGAATTTAATCAAATCACCAAATCTACTCAATATTGATATCAAACCAGATGTTGTTATTAAAAAAAAGAAAATGCCATCACAAGACCAAGAAGCATCATAAACAGCATTTTTAATTGGATCTCTAAATTCCTCTGCATGAAATAACTTTTCAGAGAAAATCTAAATCATTAATTAAAATTAAAAATTTACATTTCCATATTCCACAAATAATAATTTCTTTTGAAAAGGAATGTAAAAAATTCCTTTTGAATCTTTAATTGAATCAAATGAATTGAAAAACACACCAATTGAATTTGATTGATGATCCCATTTAACTATAGTAGCTGGAATATCTGTTTTTAATCTTATTGTTTCAGTTAAATCATCTTTTGTTTTTAAAATTGTATAACAAATTTCTTGATGAAATGGAAATTGAATTTCTTCAGTTGATAATCTTGATGGTTTTACAACAGCACAAAATGATAATTTAACATCAATTGTAACTATAACTAAACAAAATTTTGTTTGATCAAAATCAGAATTTTCATCAAAATCATCTTCATCATCTTCTTCATTATCTCTTTCTTTTTTGGTTTCAAATCTTTCTGTTTTGAAAAATGATGGTTTATCCATTTCATTAAGATGATTATATTTTGTTTGGAGTTTTTGAACTATTTTAATTGTTTTTGTTGGTGTTATGGTTGAATTGGAAGTAAAATCAAATTGATCTTCTGATTCACGAATATCTTTATCAGAAACACCCATTTTTTTAATAAAGGTTGAAACTATTCTACACATTTTACCGTCAGTCTTTTTTTTGAAAAAGATTAATTATTATTATTGATGTTACTTGATTTTCATAAAAGGTAACATCATAAGAAGGAGCACAAGAATTTTTTTGAGTTAAAAAATCACGATAGAGCAATGACCAAGCACCTTCACTTTCTAAATTTTCTGAATCCATAGAATCCCATAAAAAAATTTTGTCTTTTGTGATTAAAACTAAATTTTCTCCATTATCTGAGACAAAAATTTTTCTTGTGTCTTTTTTGAAGTTATTTTTGAAATTTTTTTTTACTTTCTAAATCAAACTCGACTTGCCTTTCTAATAAAGGTAGTTTTAGTTTTCGTTTTGCTTTATCAGTTGCTCTTTTGATCAAAATGGTTGAATTTTGTTTTGCGTTCGCAATAAAAAGTCCATTGTTTGAAGTATTTGAAATTATTGATCCTTGCTTTTTTGATATAACTTTTAAACTTGGTCCTTCTACATTTAATTTTCGATAGTTTTCTTCTTTTTCCAACAAAATATTCGAAGTGCCAATTGTATCCAGTTTTGTTGATGATTCAAGCTAAAAAGTTAACAATATCTATAAGTTACCATCCACTGTGATTTTAATACCGGATCACCAACTTTTTCACTCACTGACAAAATTTTGTCATCGTTAAAAGAGACGTTCATTGAAATAATCTGATTGGTAAAAATATTGATCAACTGAAAAGCCTCAATTTTCACAATTTTTTTAATTTTAATTTCACATGGAAATAATTTGTGGAAAAATATTTGTCCAATTAAAATGCTGAAAAAATTATTGTTAAACAAAAGGTTGTTGAACAACACAATTCCAAAGTTATACTCAACTCAAGAAGACATTTTTATCAAATATCCAAAAGCAAAGCCACATGGTGATGTCTTAAAACAAGCAATTATGTTTTTTGAAACCAACAAACTTGAAGAAGCGACTAAACTATTTGAAGAATCTTCAACAAACTTATCAGAAGAATTACCAAAGAATCATCCTTTACTTGGTATTGCTTTCAATAATTTTGCTGAATGTCTTCGTAAACATTCTCCAAAAGAAATTGAAAAAATTGAAAAACTTTATCAAATCAGTTTAGATATTTGGACAGAAAAAGAAAATGAAAATATTTTTTCCAGTCAATTAGGAACACTATATAATAACATTGGATTGTAAAAAAATCAAAATTTTAATTTTTTTCACAAAGATTCTATTTAGAAAATAAGAAGGATTATGAGAAGGCGTTAGAGAATTTTAACAAAAGTGAAATTTTGAGATACGAGTTATTAAAAGCTCAAAAAGATTTAGCAAGTCTAAATGAGGTAAAAGGACAACTAGGAATTACTTTAAATAACAAAGGCTTGAGTTATCATTATTTAAACAAATTTGATGAAGCAATACCATGTTTTACAGAATCAATCAATCTTTTAAAAGGAAATTTTTCAAACAATCCAATTTTCATCTCAGTTTTGAATAATATTTCAATGTCATTGATGTCAATGGATAAATTACAAGAAGCAGAAAAATATTTGGAAGATTCAATCGAAAGAATTTCAAGAAATCCAAATCAAATTAGTTCATATGAAGGTGGTTTAACTTATGCTAATTTTGCAAAATTGAAGTATCAATTGAAAGAATTTAAAGAAGCAGAAGATATTTATAGAAGAAGTTTGACAATTTTAAAAAATTGTTTACCTGAAGATCATAAACAAATTGGTTTGGTTATGGCAAATTTAGCTGTTTGTGTGATGGAAAACAAAGGAAGTAAAACTGAAATCTATAAATTGACAAAGACTGCCCAAAAAATTGCTTTGAAACACTCCTCCAATGACATTTTAAATTCTTTACTGAAATTTAACAAATAAAATTTAAAAAACCACCAAGCTTTCCATTTAGTTGGGTCTATATTCTGATTGGTGGAACATTAAATCATGAAAACTAAACTACGCTTCACAAGTAGCCGGATAAATGATGAAGATGATGACTTAAGGGTTTTGCCTAACCCTCTTAAACCATATGTTTCAAATGCTAAAATACATAATTTGTACACCATTGAAGACGTTTCGAGTCACAACACAGAAAATGATGCTTGGACAATTATAAGAGAAGAAGTTTATGATATAACTCAATACATTAATAAACATCCAGGTAGGTTTCACATATATTTTTCATTCTATTTATCCTCTCAGGTGGTTTACTAATTTTAAATCATGTTGGAGGAGACTCAACCGAGAGTTTTAATTTATATGGTCATGGAAAAGTGGCACAAGATATTTTAAAAAAATTTAAAATTGGGAATTTAGTTTCACTAAAAAAACCAGATAAAATGAAAGACTTGAACATTTCAAGTTTTTTTAAAGACGACGTTGTGTCGCCACAAACTTTGACTTTTCATGGAAAAATCAAAACTTCCTCTGATTTTTCAAAATTTAAAAAATATGTGGCACGAGAAAATAAGAAAGATCATTTCATTCAATTTTTATTGGATGTAGATAATTTTGTAAAAAAAAAAGATGAATTTTCAGATGATGTTGTTTGGAACATGCTACAAGAAGTATTTTTTGAATATTTCACACCTTCTTCAGAGAAATTTCTGGATATACCTTTGAATTCAATTTCTGATTGTATGACAAAATTTTATGAAAAGAATGTTAATTTGTTCAAAAAACCTGAACAAGAAGTGGCAGCAATTGTTGTCAATGAAATGTATCCAAAATTTCAAGAGTCAACAAAAAAGAAAAGGAAATCATTGAGTCTATCTGATTTAGGATTCTTTGGGAAAAGTAGAGAAATCAAAAGTAATTCAGCAATGACACCAAGATCTATTGTTGGCTCAAAAATAGCATCTGGTAGTTTTGAATTTGATGGTTCAATCATTTTTTTATCAGATGAAAATGAACAACAAGAATTAGACTTGGAAGGAGAAACGGATGATGTTGAAGTTCTTGTTGATAGTTTAACCAAATCAGATAGCATTTTGGAAGATGAAATAAAAAAACATCCATCATTTACAAGAATGCAATCATTTTATCCAGATACATTGTCACCAGCACCATACCTCAAAGAATTTGAAGATGAAGAGATTGAGAAAAAATCTAAACAAGAAATATTTTTTGATGCAGTTTCAAATGGTGACTTTGAAACTTTTTCAACCTTTTTGGATGACAATGAAATTGATTTCTTTCAAAAATGTGAACAAAAAACTCTGTTGCATATTGCAGTGATTGCCAATAGTTTTCAAATTTGTGAGGCATTGATCAATAAGGGCATAAATGTTAACGCTGAAGATAACCTTTATAGATCACCATTACATCTTGCTTGTTCTTCAGGAAATAATGACATAGCTCTTTTGTTGTTAGGAAATCAATCTAAAGTTAATGTGAGAGATCATTATGGCTATACACCACTGATGTTATCCTTAAAACAGCATTTCTTTGAACTTGCAGATAACTTGATTCTTTTTAATGCTGATATCAATTTTAAAAGAGATAATGGATTAACAGCATTACACGAAGCAGCACAAAGAGGTGATGTTGATATTTATTCCTGGTTGATCAAAAGAGATGAATTGAAAATAAATGCAAGGGACCAACTTGGATCAAATCCTTTCATCAGAAGTTTAGAAAAGGCTAACGTTTCATTTATTGAAAAATTAATTCATCATAAAGGAATGGATCTTTTCTGCTCTGATGTAAATGGAAGAAATTTATTTCATATGATTGCCAGAAATCAAAGAACTGATGTTTTAAAGAAATTTTTACAATTTGATGATGAAAAACTATCTTCGTTCAAAAATTTGATTACAGCAAATGATAAAAATCTTGGTTATACTCCACTGCATTATGCAGTCAAATTTGCAACTTCTGAAACTGTTAAACTATTGGTTATTTTGATTCATAAATTGAACGAGGACGATACTAAAGATGATAGTAGGGGTGAATCTCCTCATGATTTATGTTGTAAATTATTAAATGAAGCATTTGATCAATTTATTGATATTGATCAAGAAATAATATTCTCAGAGGAAATGATTGATAGGCAAATTGTTCAAAAAATTGAAATGAAAAAATTCTTGAATGCCAAAGAAAAAAAGAAAAAAAAAGGAAAATGAATCGGAAATCAGAATAAAATTTCTATTTTTTTGAATGCTCAGTCAAAATTGATTGACGAAAAGTTTTTACATGACGCGGAACTACTTTTTTTTTTCTTTTTTTTTTTTTCAAAACGAAATTTTATTGGCTAAACCATTTAAGCGTATCTAACATCATCTATTACTATTTTGCACCGTTGATTCCAACTTATTATTACATCTTTGAGTATTTTGAGTTTTTGGACCCTGATCTCTTTGATTTCTTTTGAATTCAGTTTCTTGAATTGATGTCCATCAATTGTACCCCTAATAGCACATGACTTAACATATAATAGAGTGAATTTTTTCTTTCTGAATTTTTCCATAACCGTTTTATCTTTTCAACAACTGTTGAATTGTTTAGTATCAGTTTCTTCTGACTTATTGCCTAATATGAATGATTGTTCTCCTTTTGAAAGGTTCCCAATTTTGAATTTTCCAACATCTAATTTTACAAACAGATTTTCTGAGGATAATTCACTTATTTTGTTCCAATATAGTGAGTTTGGGTCTGATCGATATAGCTCAATCTTTCCTGTTACATTTCTGACGAAATAAGTGTCAAGTTCATTTAACGCAGTTAAAATTTTTGGACCAAATGAGCCATTATTAGTAAATGATGTTACTCTTTTTAATGGTGGTGTGATCGTTTTTTGGTAATATAGCAGTTCCGACAATTTGGCATTTCTGTGGTTGTCTGGGTGCTCTTGTTCAAGTAGTTTCAATGTTAGCTCTAATACTCTTTTGTGTTTCAGTGTTTGAATGTGTATTAAGCCTAATTCTTCATATAACAAATCTGTTTTTGCTGTAATTGGAATGTTTAAAACTGATTTCATAATTTTTTTGCATAGTCTGTCCACATCACGAAGAAAGTTAGATGAGTAATTAATAAGTTCAATTGCATATCCAACTTGACTCATAATTGTGGTGTTTATTAATTGTGCAGCGTTTAAAGGATTCAAAAGATAACTTTTTTGAATAATTTTTCAGCAGTTTTTTCTATTTTTTCTTTAAGTTTCCTTTCATGTACATTGAAACGGAGATTAATGTTTAAATGAACTCCTAGGTATTTGTAAGTTTCTACTTTCATAATTTCTTTCCTGTTGCAAAGAGTTTTGATGATTCATTCTTTTGATTTGTTTGGAAACCACATTTGCTACGATTGAGTTGTAGATCATAGTGGTCTAAGAATGTTGCCATTCTATTTACATTATCTTGAAGATGATCCAATCGATTACTCATCAATAGCATATCGTTCGCAAAGGCAGCTGCTTTTATGGTAGTTCTATTCAGTGTTCTTAATGTATAACCATTTTTTATTTTTAAATGGTCTAAACCCATTTGTATAAAGAGTATAAATAGCAAAGGTGATAAAATATCTCCTTGTCTCACTCAACTTTGAATTGGAAATGATTCAGATAATCCATAGGCTGTACCTATTTGACTTGACCATTAGTGATAACATTCATTATTAGCGAAATGTCTTCTTGTCCTAATCCGTGTAGTATTGGAGAGCATCTTTAATTCCAATAAATTGTACACTGCCGAAAGCTTTAGTGATATCCAAGTATGCCAAGAAGAGATTTGATTTATGTTGCTTTGCATCTTGTAAAACAGACATTACCAGTGAGAGTTTTGCTTTGGTGCATTTTCCTGCTCTGAAACCGTTTTGGTCGTCTGATAAGTTTCCGTGTTTTTCCATAAGGTTCTTGAGTCTGATCTTTAAAATTCTCGTGAACAATTTGTAGATATTATTAAGCAGTGTGATAGGTCGATATTGTTGAAGGCTAAACCTGTCACCTCCTTTAAATAAAAGAGTTATCGTACCCGTTTTCCAGCTATTTGGTACATCTCCAGTTTTGATGCATTTGTTAAACAGCAATAACAATCCTGACAGAAGCGATGGACTGAGGTGTTTAAAGATAATATTTTGTATTCCATCAATACTTGAAGCTTTTGTTGCGTTTAAGGTTGGAAGTATCTCTGATAATTCCTTCATTTGAATTGGTTTTGTTAATTGGTTGTCTATCATTCGATCTTTTTTATTTTTTAACCAAGGTTTCTCACTAATTCTACTGAACTTTGCTTTATATAAATTCTTGTAAAAGAGCTGAGCTTCTTTTTGTACTATTTCCTTTTTTGAAGTTGTTATTTCTTGGTTTTTTAGAGGGTCATATGAATAAACAGTAGAGAGCGGAATTTGAGGTTGATAAGACTGTAGGACTGCGTTGTAGTACCACTTGGATCTTTTGTGTTGCTCAATTCTGAATTTTTGTATGTAATTATTTTTTGATCTGGTAACAATTAGAAATCTCTTGTTTTGTATCAGTTGCTGTGTTACTCGCAACAACTCTGCTAATTGCTCAATTTTTTCCCAATCAATGTTTTGTTTAATTTTTTAATTTTTTTTCTGATCCATTTCTTTTTGTTGTTCCAAAATGAAATTTGAAAGTCAATATTAAGGTCTGGATTTGATTTTTTTGTTGGTATTTGTTCCATGGCTGTTGTAACTGTATCAATGAATCTTTTGGACATTTCTTCCATTGTTTCATTTTCTTTAACTTCAAATTTCGCTTTTTTTAAAGGTTCCCAGTTTATAACTGCTTCTGTATCAACTTTCGTAGTTGTATAAGGAGTAAATCTTTTTGTTATTTCTGTGAATTTGCACTTGTAAGTTTACAGCATGGTGGTCTGAGGTCAAGTCATTGTTTTTTTTCGCTGACTGAACTATTGTATTTTTGGACATTAAAAAGTAATCCAGTTTTTGTTGAGCACATTGTCTGTAACATGTGTCCGACGGAAAGGTTGGATTTTCGTTTAAATCCTCCATTAAATCATTTTCTTCTAAGAATTGTAACATTCTTTTTGAAGGTTGACGAATTCTGTTTCTTGAATATGTTGAAGGGTTATTATACTTTGTGGGTATATTCCAGTCTCTACCAATGATTATTTTATTGCAAAGGATATATAAGTTGTTGTTGTATTACTTTGTTCAAGTCTTTGTAAAATTCCTCTTCTTCTGTTCTATGAGCCTCAAAGTTTGAGATGCCATATATACCGATGATGAGTGTATTTTGATAAGTGGTGTGTATAATTCTTGGGGTTTCAGAGATTACCTTTAAGTCTTTTACATTTGTAATAATCGCAACTCCACCTTTTGATTCAAGTTCTAAGCTTGTAAACATTTTATAGTCAATTTTTGCTAATTGATTGTGAAATGTTTTTAATTTTTTGTTCTCCTGATTTTTTGCTACTTTTACGTCCTGTAGTAGTAAAATATCCGGTTTTTTGTTCGTGATGTATTCAACTAACTTGTTACTACGAACATTCAACGAGTTTACATTGTATGTGATGATAGTGGTGGTCCTAGGACCCATTAAAAGAATCATCAGGTGTTGGAACAGCGCTGTCTGGCGCAGGTGGCGTTTTCCATTTGTCCAAGGTTGCTTGCACTTGTCCTTTAGCAGCTGTTTTTACTGTGGTTGAATCAAATTCAATTTCAGTTACTTCAGAAGTGATGAGTTGTTTGCTGTAGTCAAATTGTGCAAATACTTCTTTGTAATCTGTTGAAGTGTGAGAATCTTTTCTTACATTAGATGTTAGTTTAGATTTTTTTTGTTCTGGTGAATCTTTTGTTGGTGTATTGATTTCTTTGGAGGAAAGATTTTCTATCACCATTTCGTCTCTTTTTCTTTTTGAAGAGCTGGATCTTGAGGAATTTTTTGATGAGTGTTTCAATTTTGGTGTGGATGTGTTTTGAATGATTTGGTCAAAATAATAATTGTCAATTGTGTTTCAGTTGGCTCTTGATTTTTGTTGTTTTTCTTTTTTTGTTTTTTTGTTGGTTTTCCAGCTGTGATGTTTTTTCCATCAACTGTGAGTTGGGTAGCTGGTCCTAATGTAAGAGAAACCAATGTTTGTCCAGTTTTATCTTTCACAATGAAAGAATTTTCGGAGGTGTTAACCTCTACGGACGTGGAACTCCTTTATTGGTTAATTTTTTCCAATGTCCTCTGATGAAAAAGTGAAGAGTAGTGAACCATTAGGAGCTTCAAAGAGATACAGAGTTAAGTCTCCGAGAACATTGAACCGTATGACTAATTGGACACCTATTGAAGACACTCCAACAGAAGAAGAAGAAAACTTGGAAAATTCTCCAACTTCGGAAGTAATTCAAGAAACTCAATTCAAACAACCACAACATATAAATAAAAAAGAGCAAGAAAACCAAGAACTAAAATCAGAAATCAATTTACTAAAAAAACAAGTCGAAAAAGAAATTGAAAGAAACCAGAAACAAACAGACCTTATTGGAAAACTGAGAGGAGAACTTTTGACTTTAAAAAAACAAAGTGGTGAAAATTCAAAAAGTATATCAGAGTATAACTGTGAAATTGAAAATTTGGTTTCTATTGTCATGGAACTGTCATTAGTCAATGCACAATCATTGGATGAACCAAAAAAACAAAAACCATCAATTTTGAATATTTCAAGAGGTAGAGGTTCAAGACCTATTTCTTATCGAGAATTACCTTCATTGGCTTTAGATGAATTTTTTGAAGAAGACGAAGAAGAAGAAGTTGAATCAAGAAATACAAGTCCAATTGAAAATTCACCAATTTCAAACTTGAATGAATTTGATCAAAAGAAAATTGATATTTCAATCTATAAAAGCTTAGAAAGAAAATATTCAAAAATAGTTGGAAAATCTGTAACTACCAATAGATCAATAAAACAACAATTAATCAAAGAACCATCATCAGAGATATTAGATTTACTTAATCCATTATTTAAAGTTATAAAATATAACCCAGATGGTTCGTTTTATTCTAGTTTATTTTAAATTCCTTTCAAAGGTGGTTTATTAACCAGACGATATAGATTATGGTTATTAGATTTATTTTCAAGAAAAATTAGAAATCAAAATAGTAGAAAAGATCAAAAAGAATACCCAATGGATAATTTATTTTTAATTGAAAAGAATATCAATGATCCATTAGTTTTAAAATTGAAATTCTTAGATGCTATTCATGATTATGAATTAATTTTTGAAAATTCTCAAATGAGACAAACATTTTATGAATTGACTCATTTAGGAAGAAGAGTTTCATTTTGTTATTCACCAAAATTTGCATTGGAAGATAATTCTTTTTCGAGTGTAATTTTATTTGACAAAAAAAAAGGAACTGCAAAAGTTAATTTATCATCTGATTTGGTTGAAAATATATTAATTCAATGTATTACTTGGAAGAATCAAGATAAAAAATCGTTTCAAAACTTGCTTGAAAAATTGGATTTAGGCGAAACTGATATATTTTTAATGTGTTTACAATCTATTAATGATTCAAATATTTCATCATTTTTTGAAAGATTTGAACCTGAATATTCAATTTTGTCATTTGTCATTTCATCAAACATTTGTTTGATTTTATTGGCCAAATCAATTCATCTACCAATCATTACAAATATTCAGTATGATTTGAAAAATACAAGTGGTACAAATAATCAATTCGGTTTATTTGGTTCAATTGGCGTATCATTCAAATTTAATGAAACAACATTTTGTTTTGTTGGTGCTCAATTAAATGAAGATGCTAAAAATAGAAGAATCAATATCATGTCAATTATGAATGGTTTAAAACTCGGAATGAATAATTTAGATATATCACAATTTAATCATCTATTTTGGTTAGGTAATTTGAATTTTGAACTTTCTTGTGATGAAGAGGATGTCTTAGAGTATATTGAAGAAAATAATGTAAATCTAAAAATGAAATTTCTAATCTCTCATTTAGATATCTTCATTGTTGAATAATGATTCCTTGCAATATGATATTTTAACAAAAAGAACATTTGCTGGCTTTTCTGAAGGCAAAATTGACTTCCTTCCAAATTCAAAATTTGATAAAAATGGAAAATATGTTCCAAAAGTTAAACCAAGTTATAATGACAGAATAATTTATAAAACACATTCAAATTTAACAACAGAAGTCGTGAAATATGAAAGTATCAAAATTGATTCTGAAGATCTACCAATCATTGGAATTTTTAAATGCGCAACCCATAGATTATATGCATCTTGTTTTTCTGACCAAACAAATCAATTAGTTATGAAGTTTAGTAAGTTGTATTTAACAGACATGAAAAATGGAGATATCATAAAAAAACCACTTTTAACTGTTCATGGAAATTTCTTGGAAACTTGTTCAGTCACTTCAACAAAATCAAAACAAAATAAATCTGGATATGAACCAACTATCAATCCTGAACTTGATGGATTTGAAATACCACCATTGTATCCAATTTACAATGATAGAAACTTTTTATCAAAACAATTTTTGATGATTTCCATTTCAGATTTGTCATTGGGTAATTCTATATCGGAAAATTTAATAGGAACATGTGTTTTACCTTTAACTGGTTTGACTGGAAAAAAAGAAGCAAAAATTCAATTCATTTCTTCAATACAATCATTTACTCAAGAAATTGGAAATTTGAATGGAAGTTTTCAATGTAAAGAAGATGTTAAAAAATGAAAAAAGTTTATTTTCTTCAATAGTGTTTTTTGAATCTTTTTTGCAAGCTTGAAGTTGTTTTTAGGTTCATTTTATTTCAATTTTCATTTTTTCTTCTTTCAATTCTTTGATTTCTTTTTCTAATTCTTCAATTTTTTTGTTCAATTTTTCAGTTTGTTTGTCATGAATTTCTTTACCTGCCAATAGAATACCTTGTGAAACTCTGATAATTCTCCACATTCTTAAAAATGATGGAATTAATGCAATTAATGAATCTTTGAAGATTATTTCGAAAAATATAGCTGCAGTCACAACTATCCAATCAATTACATACATTGGATGGAACACAAAATGAAGACCATAACTAAACATCAATAAAAGTAATTCAATTTCGAATATACAAAGAATAACTAAAGTTGCATAATGTGTAACAACTTCTAATTTTTGTGCCCATTCAGGTAATTTATCTTTTTGTTTTTTAATTTTTGATTCTCTTACGATGATAAAAAGCTTCCAATGATAAATCAACAAATAAAAGAGCAATATCAACAAATAAAAGGAATAATAAAATATATTGTATGAATTTGTCTTCCAATATTACACCAATTTGATGTCTTATTTTACTTGAAAAACACATTGGTTTTGTATCTTCATGTATTGAGCGATGTACTTTTGCCCAGGCCATAGAAGCTAAAACAGGATCTAAATTCTCTGTAAGTGGTTTTTTCCAATCAATTTTTTCACTTTTTTGATCAAGTAGATTCACACTCTCATTCACACTTTCCATCAAAAGTTTCCATTGGAATCAACCAATCAAACCTTATTTTTATTCATGTCCAGCTCATCAGCGTATTTTGTTATTATTGGAAAACATGATAAATCTTTATTTGAATTTGAATTAAGTGTAAATTATTCTATTCTAAAAAAAAAACAAAGAAAAACACAAATATTTCTGAGTTCAAACAATTTATGATTCACTCTTCACTTGATATGATCGACGAACTTGTATGGCAAACAAATCAGTTATATTTAAAAAATGTCGATAATATTTCAAAATATTCTGTTTCTTCTTATGTGACTCCAGGATGTAAAAAAAAAAAAAATTAAAAAAAAAGTCATAAAATTTTGTTTGCTTCATGAAAACAAATCAGAAGAAGGAATTAAAACCTTTTTTCAAGAGGTACATGAATTATATGTAAAAATCCAATTAAATCCTTTTTATGAGACAAATTCAGAATTACAAAGTACATACTTCAAAGATAAAGTTTTAGCTTTATCAAATAAATATTTAAAGTAAAAAAAAAATTTAAAGTTTTATTTGAACTTTTTCACCTGGTTTGAATGAAGGCATTCCAAGATATGGACAACTTGAACAACGAAAAGCGTCACCTAAAGCGCAACTACCACAACCTCCTTTCTTTTGTTGTTCTTCAAATATTGTTGTATCAATATCATCTGTATTTTCAATGACTATTTTTCCTTCTGCTCTTCCACAAGTACAATTTTTACAAGCTTTTTTTTGAGTGGAACATTTTTCTTTAACCACAGGTTTTTTTAAATCATCTTCTTCAAGAACTATACCATAAGTGGTTTTAGTTGTTTTTTTTCTTACGGTCATCTTCATTTATGAGTCCATCTTCATCTTCGTTATCATCATCCATAGTTAATTTCCATGTTGTTTTTTTTTCTTTTGATTTTAATGAAAAAGCTGTATTTGAATCATATGATGGTTTCTTTGCAGTAAATTTTTCGTTTTCCATTTTTTCTACTTCAATGAAACCAGACATCATTAAATCTAAATCTGAATTTGAATTTGTTATAATTTTTCCATCTTTTTTTAAAACTCTAAATGCTTCTTTTAATAATAATTCATCTGAAACATTTGAGAACACTGATTCAAATGTTTCGTCTTCAAAAGAGAGTTTTTCTTTTGATTTATAAACTAAACTTGTAACTTCTGATTCTTTTGATACTTCTACCTTTTCTTGATCATTTGAAAGAATAACTAAAACTTTGGACATGTTTGAACTTGACGAATAAAAATTTTTTAATTCCGAAAATGAAATGATTGGATAATAAAATTTATTCAATAATGAGATTGAAAATATTTATTTTTCTGTCATTTTATAAAATACATTAAATTTTTCATAAAGTCCTTTCAATTTTTTCTTTTTCTCTTTTAACAACAATTCTTTCATTTCAATTGTTTCAAATGATTTATATTTCAAAATTGAATACTCTTCTGTGTCAATATATTGCAAAAATTCAAAACAAAACTTAAATATTTCTTCACTTTTTTCCATTCTTTCTTGAAAATTATGAAAAAATAACATCCAATCATATGAAACAGTCAAATACAAAAATTGATTAATATTCAATTCCTTGTGTATTTCACCATCTGACCATAAAATAATTCTAATTAAAGAAACAAATAATGGAGTCCTTTGAAATTTAAAAATAAATATTTCAAAATTACCTATCCCATCCAGAAACACAATGAATTAATAAACCTTCATCATCTTCACCTTTACCAAGCATTTCTAACATTAAAATTAAATAATTTTGAGTAATTTGAATTAAATTCCAATCTCTAAATTTTTGTAAATTAATATTTGGAAATAATTTCATATCAATAGTTGTTTGAAATTCTGCATCACAAGTTCCAGAATCAGACCAACGAAATTGATACTGTTTTTTTTGTGATTTTCCTTTAAAAACGAATGATTCTCTTCCTGGATATGGCATAACTTCCAACATAAATTTTTGATATAAACCTGATTTTTCTGATTTTTCACTTGAACAAACAACAACTCCATATTTTACTTTTCGTTTTTCAACCATTAAATCAATGATATGTTTGGCATTTATTCTTTCTAATAATTCAGTATCCCATTGACGAAGATGTTTTTGTTGTAAAATTGATGATTTCTTATTTGAGTTATCTGTAAAATAATTCATAAAACTAGTTCCAATTGATCTAAAAATAGATTCAGCACCTCTTGAAATAGTTCCTGATCTTGAAATATATTTTTTACCATAAAAAACAACAGGAACAGCAAATCTTCCATGAGTCCTACAAAATCGACACTCCATTATAACTTCTTCAAATTCTTTTGATTTTAAAACGTTTTCAGCGATCAAATCTTGTGTATCAATGATTGGTGTGGTTGGTGTTGATGGAGTCATTGATTGTCTATAATGATTACTTATTCTTTCTTTTAAAGGTGGTGTTGAAGGTGGTTTTTCATGATCAAAATAATTTTCTTCAAAATGTACTCCTTCTTCATTTGTAAAATCTCTTGGTGTCGTTGGCTGAGAACGACTCTTACAATTTGTTGTTGTTGTTGGAACTTTAAAAGGTGTAATTTTAAAAACCGATCCTCTATTTCCTTTAACTGTTACAGATTCAGATGATTCAGAATTAAAATTCTTAATTTTCAAATACTCCTTTTTTTCTTCTTTTTCTTCTCTTTGTTGTGACACTGAACGTTTTTTTTTGGTTGATTTTGGAGTTGGTTGTTTAAAACCTTCTTCATCTTCTTCAACTACAAATAAACTCCTTGAGACATCTTTTTTTTTTAATTTTTCAAGTCTTTCGTCTGCTTTTTCTTTTTCACCGTTTTCTTCTTCTTCATCAGATGTTGTCATTTTTACAATTTTTGGTATAACTATTTCTTCATGAAACTTTTCATTCTCTAAAATAATGTCCTCTTCTTGTAATTGTGGTTTTGTATTTGATGACTCAGGTTTATCTAAAATAACGAATTCATCTTCTAATTTTTTGGCCACATCAGAAATCTTTTCCAATTTTTTCTCTTCTTTAATGGTTTCCTTTGAATTTATTTTTGTGTTTTTGAAATTTTTGAACTCTGAATCAACGAGTTCTATGGGTACAAAAATTTTTGTAGGATATGTTGTACATAGATCTCCTTTTGAATTATCAAGGGATATCAGTTGTACATCTTTACACATTAATAAATATACTCGCTGTAAAATTAAATCAATTAATACCTGTTAAAAAAATAAAAATAAAAGATTCTTTTGAATACTTTTTCATCATTGACTTTGTCATTGTAATCTCGGTAAAGCAAGAACAAATTCTTAAAGTCATCATCTGTAAAGTCTGTCATCAAAACTATTGCAGTTGTGCACCACAAAAAAAAAATTATCGGTAAAGAAAAACAATTGGTTAAAAAAAAAGGAAAGGATTTTTATTTTTAAAATATACAAGTATCTAATTCATTATTGAAATCAAAGTCAAAGTTATCAGTAATAGCTTCATAAGTAGCACAATCTTTTGGTGTGAATAGATCTTCAAACTTAATTGATTCATATTCTTCTTCGAGTGTTGTTTCTTTTTTAATTTCATTTTGTGGGTGTAATTTTGAGATAGCCAAATCTAATGCTTCTTTTTGTTCGTCTTTGGATAATTTATTCTTTAGTTGTAAAAGTTCATCCAATTGACTTAAATATTTGTTCAAATCAACTTTTGCCTTTTTAGCATTACCTTTGTCAATATTAACTTCTCTTTTTCTTTTAAAAGATGTTGTAATAATGTCATTAGGATTTCTTCTTGTAAATATTTTAAAATTTGGTGAGTGAACTACAAGTACAGGTTGCATTAAATCGCTAGGTAAATAGTAACATACTCTCATTGAGTATTCTCTTTTTTGAGGAGGAACATCGCTAAAATGAACCTTATTTTTCAAAAAATGTTTACCATCAACTTTAGTCAAAACACCTTCAGGATTTCCTAATAAAATACTGTTATCATTAATCATGATTTCTTCTTGAGTTTTTGGATCTATTATTTGAATTTTAACCAAAAGTATTGGTGTTTCTACAGATTCCATTTCGTGAACCATTTCATATTTTAACGAAGAATATAACCGTTCTGGAATAAATTCCATTGCCTGGTCGTTTCTAGATTTTAAAAGAATCCTAAGGTTCGCCATTAAACCAATTACCTCTTCATTTCTGTATTTAATTTTCCAATCTCTGTTGTTTTGACTTAGAGTTAAGTCTTCCCCATTTTCATCACCTACAGTGTTAAGAAAGTCATCGTCAAAACCTAAAAACATGTTTTCAAATTCTTGTTTGCTGATAGTTGTTGTCATGATGTGTTGTGGTCGTTTTTTTTTTGTTTGAGTTGAATTTCAAAATGATTGGTGAAAAAAAAAAATCTTTTTATACCCTTCCCATTGGTTCGTTTTCTAATTTGAAGTAAACCAAAAATTGATTGGGTAACGGATATTTATAAATACACTTTGAATTTGAACATTCAAATATCATATTTTCTTCTCTTTGGTGGATCAACATTCAAATTGTTGAAACAATGATTATTTATTCACTTAAAAATTTGTGATTTCGTTTCATCAGATTTCTGATTTCATCAACTACTTTTTTTGGAGCATCTTCAGGAAGAATAAATTCCCTTAATGTTAAATTTTCGTTCGCACCTGCCAATATCGGAGCATAATCTTCAATTTTATTCCCAGAAATATCAATTTTTGTGAGTAATTTTGTTTTTTCCATGAGTTCACCTATAAAATATGCTCCATTGTCTGTGATTTTGTTGTTTGAAAAATTGATCTCTTCACAATAATTATTTCTTGCAATTAAAATAGCTTCAATCCAATACCAAAGTTCGGTATCATCAATTTTTTTGTTACTAAAATCTAGAATTTTATGATATTGTACTTTTTGATGTCTTAACTTTGTTCGAGGTTTGAATTTATCACATAATTTGTTTCTTTCAATTTCAAACAATTTTTTGGTTTTATCATCAAATACTTTGAATTTAAATGTTGTTGGTCTTGTTGCACTATTCACAAAACATACACCATTCCAATTAATTGAACCATATAATTCGTGAACATGTCCAAAACAATGTACGACTGGACGAATTCTTTGAAATATTTCGTCAATCAAATTAAAACAACCCCAATGATCTTGATGAATATGAGAGCATCCACATTGGTCACAATCATCTCTACTTTTTCTTTCAGAATCACAAGCAAGATCCATAATCAAATGAGGAGGGCAATGAGTCATCAAAATATCACAATCTTCAGGTACTTTTTTCCAGAGTTCTTTTGTATCTTCTTTTGGTGTAAACGCCATTTGATTAAATGGTACCCAAGGAGCACCCCAAATTTTAATCCCTTCAATAGTTACTGAACTTTCAAATAAGTAAATTCCGTTGGTCAAAAGTTTTTGAATTTCTTCAACACTCAAATTTTCATAGAAATCATGATTTCCTCCAATTATAACTTTATGTTTTGCTTGAGTACATTTTCCTAAAGCATCATTGAAATCTTTCAACTCTTTATTTCCACCAGCGTTAGTTATATCACCAGTATGAATTAAAATGTCACATGGTTCAATTTTTTTAATAAAATCATCCATTTTCAAATGTGTATCAGAAATATGAACGATTTTAACTTCTTTTTTTGCTATAAACTTTTTTTGTGACTCAATGACAACTTCAATTTTTCTAGTGTAAAGTTTTCTCAAATTTTTTGAAAATTCAAGGGCTTCATTGTAATCATGTTTTTCTGGTGGTGGTTTCTTTACAATCTTCTTTTTTATAACTTTATTTTGTGACTTGTTTTTTGGAGGTGGAGGTGGACCAACAGGAGGTATCGAAGTCATTTTTATTTTTAGAAAAATTCTACCAATGAGATCGATTTTAATTTCTCTTAAACCGGATGTCACTAAAAACTCTTGAAGGGAACATAAAATCACTTTTTGAAGTCTTTTATTTTGAAAAAAATGAAAAAATAGAAGAAATTGCCAAAGAAATTTCAAAGTAACATAACTCTTCTAATTCTTTGCAAAGAACAATTTTTCAAATGGAAAAAAGTTATGATTATTCATATTATGATCCTGTTGAGTTATTATTATATGACTTAGGTGATTCATTTGTTCAAAAGTATGTGTGAAAAAAAAATTAAAAAAACAAAAGAATTGAAAAACATTTTCAACAACAAAATGAAAATGAAAAAATTGTAGAAATATACCTGGACCAATGGAAATTATGTAAACAATTATCAGAATATTTAGATATAGCTTTCAATAAGGCACCATTTGATCCAAGTCCTTCAGAAAATCTAAAAAACTTTTTTAAAAAATATATTTTTCAAAAAGAATCAATCAATAAACTAATAATGGAATACTTAAATAAAACTGTAGAAACTATTCAAAAAGATGATGAATTACCTGAAATTTTTTCAAAACTATTAGTCATTTGTTGTCAATTACAAATCTATGAATTCATGGGGAATGAAAAACTTAATTTTTATTTAGATTCAACTTTAAATGATTTAAAAATATCAAAAGAAATGGGATATTCATTGGATGAATTTGGTTCAACCGTTTTGAATCATATTTCTTTTTTAGAAGAAAATGATACAGAGCATACATTGAATTTACAATTTTATAAAAATGAAATTGAAAGTCAACCAGAAGGTGCTTTAATAGAAGATATACATAAAAATTGGTTTGGAAATTGGGCAAAATTAGAAAGACATCATGGTTATATTCAAGTAATTTATTGAATCATTCATGTTTTAAATTAGTGGTTGTTTCCGATACAAACTGGTGGTATGAATTTTCAATCACAACCATTATCAAAATTTGAATCTGAAGAATTCAAAAAATCAGATGAAATTAAAACAAGAGTTGTCAAATCATACGAGATGATTCTTGATTTTTTTGGTTTGAAATTGGTCGATAAAACTACAGGAGAAGTTGAAAGAAATCAAGAAACCTATGAAGAGAGATACGCATTTTTATCAAGAAGTTCTCATAATTATTTAAGAATTTCAAGAATTTTAAAATTCTTTTCAATTTTGGAATTTGAACAATACCAAATGAATTTCTTAAAATTTATCATTAAAGAAATATTCGAAAATCAAGAATTACTTGGCTTAATGAATAGTTTAATTTGTTATTGGATACCAACTGTATTGAAAGAATCATCTTTACAACAATTAGAGATGTTAGTGATGAATTTATTAAAATATTCAAAAATCAGTAGAAAATTCTATCATTATGACACTTCATGTTGGGCAAATAAAAGAATATTAGATACTGAAACGATTGATTATTCATTAATTCAAAAACCAATTCTAGAATTTCCAGTGATCGAATCAAGATATTCATCAAAACCATACGAAGAAATTGGAACATCATTTCATAAAAAAGAAAAAAAAATTTACATTAAAAAATATGATACACCACTTGAAGATGAAGATGCTGAAATGGGTTCTTTATTTGAATTTTAAAATGAAATTTATTTATTTTCTACATTTGGTTTTCCTTTTTCATTATTTGATTCGTCTTCATCTTCATCTCCTCCTTGTTTTTCATCATTTGGATTTCGACTAATTAATCTCATTGAAGGTGCCCATACTCTTTTTCTTGTATTAGTAAACCAATTTGAAACTTGTAAATAAGTCAATCCTGAAAGTTTTGATAAATTTTCTTTTTGATCTGCAGATGCTAAAAAAAGAAATTTAAAATAAAATTTGAAATCATACGATATGGATGATCTAAATGGTCATAAAACCATTCTTTTAAATGCTGTACAGAAGTTGGTGGTAAGAAATGTTTTTGTTTTTTTTGAAGTGGAACTGAATTCATTATTTTTTCTGGTTGTTGTTGTTGTTGTTGTTGACTTGGATGTTGCATCATCATATCATAAGGTCTTTTTTTTTTCTGTAATATTTGTTTAACCATTTCTCTTTGAGTTGGATCAATTGCACCTCCTCCTTTTGGATTTTCACTCAAATAAGGTTTGTAATCTTTGTCTAATTGTTGAATTGGTAATTTAGGTGTTGTATGAGATGAATAATTTTGTGGAATTTGTAAAAATCTTGATTGTGATGGCATCATTGGAATAAGATTTGTTTGTTGTGGTTTTTGATAATGTTGTTGATCACCACCACCAAAATTATTTTGTTGTTGAAATTTTTGAAAGTTTTGTAAAGATTCAAATTGTGGTTGTTGTTGTAAAATTGGATAACTCATAGGTCCTTTATAAGGTGAAAATGATTTTGTTTTTTGAGGTGACATTACTGACTCTGTTTTTCCTTTTGCTTTTGAAACTAAATTTGATCCATAAACATCAACTTGTTTAAATATTTCTTTATCAGAAGTGACTAAATTTTTTGGTCTATTATAAACATTCTTGAAAAAATTAACAATTGAAAATATAAAGTTACTGTATAATTCATATTGTTATTATTTTTTCCTTGTTGTTGTGGATGTTGAATTGTTTGTTGATTTTGTGGTTGTTGTTGATTTTGTTGATTTTGTTGTTGTTGTTGATAGTTTTGTTTGTAAGATGGAAATGGTGAATCAAAACCAAACATTGGAGGTGGTGTTGTTCCAAAATCATGACTTAATCTTGGATCATTTTGTTTCTTTCCATTCTTTCCTTGAAAAATAGAATCTATTGAGTTATTTGATTGAATTTCATGAATTTGTGGTAAAGGTTGATCCATAACGTGTGGTTTTGAATTTCTTGGTGACAGAAATAGATCTGAATGCAGTTCCGAAAAACCTGGTAAGTCAACTCCAGGTCTTCTTGGGCTTCTAGGACTTCTAGGTGACAAGTTTTCTTTGTAAAAAATTTAATACAGGTGAACTAAATACCTCTAAATGAAAGGAACGAATTTATGTCAAACAAATCAGAGTTTGAAGGTGATTTTGGTACTGTTGATGGAAGATTTAAAGTTGGTATTTTTGGGGCTTCTGTGCCTACTTTTTCGTCAGATTTTTTGGTTGTGTGTTCGTCCATTCTCCAATTGATTAAAAAATAACTTTGACCTGACTTGACCTCACTTGACTCAAGTGCAAAAAATTGAACCAATGATTTTACTTTGAAGGAAAGTGGACCAATAAAATGATGCCAAATTTATAACGGTTTTATTTTCTTACTTTTAAAAAGAAAAATAATTGAATAATTTCATAAAAAAAAGTGAAGAAATTTGAACCAATAAAATGCTCAGAAAGTTCACCAAAAGAATACAATTCACCCAAAGATCAGTGCTCAACAAAAATTTGGTTTCAATTCACTCAAAGAATTATTCAAAAGAAAATGTTCAAGAAAATAAAATAAAAAATGATACATTGAAACAAAATGAACAAGATGTGAAAGAAAATTTAAACACAGAAAATGATCAAACTGTCAAAGAAACAAAATTCCAAAAATTAAAGAAATATGGTAAAATTGGACTCATCTATTGGACTCTATTTTACATTGCAACATTTTTCTTCCTTTATGGATTAATTTTTTTGAATGTTTTGAATGTTAGTTCAATTGTGGATTTTATTTTGGAAAAAGATTTATATGCAGATAAAGAATTTCTCAATAATTTAAAAAACAACCAACAAGAACTTTTTTCAGCAGGAAATTTCAGTTTAGTATTTATTTTAAATGAACTTTTAGAATTGGCAAGACTTCCAGTAATTTTAGCAACTCTTCCATATGTTTTTAAAAAATTTAAAAAATAAATTTTACATTGTTTTTTTCACCAATCATTTCAATGCCTTTTTATGAAGAACTTTTTGCCACCAATTTTACTGGTGATTTAAAAATTCCAATGTACTTATCAAAACCGTGTATAGCTTGGTCAGAAACAAATACTATTGCAATATCTTATTCCTACGTTCAAAATTCTCAAGATTTTTGGTTTGAATTTTTTCAACACTAATTTTTTCAATAGTTTTCCAATTTATTTGATTGATCCAAATGAACCAAAAGAGTATACAGTTATATACACAGAACATGAAAGTCCAATTGTTCAATTAATTTTTACACCTTCCATTCTTTCAAATTATTTAATTTCTGTTGATAAAAATGATATAATTTGTTTTTGGAAAATGAAGAATGGTTGTATCAATGATATGGAGTGTTTTTCCAAATTATCTGTTGAAAATTTGTTTTATTTAAAACCAATTCATTCAATTTCTTATCAAAGATTAATGAAACCAATGATATCTTCAAACTTAAAAGATTCATTTGAAAATTTTGATTTACGTTTATCACTTTTACCATTTGGTACTTTAGGTTTTTTGAGTATTACAAAATGTGGAAAACTAAAATTTTTTAAATTTGAAAATTATAATCAGGAATGGTTATCCAATGAAATTGATTTAGGAATTACATTTGATAAATGTGATTTCATATTGATAGATAATTCTGTATATATTGCTTTGGTTGAAAAGAATTCTTTGGAAGTTCATATTTTTGAATGGAATTTTGTTTCTATTAAAACACAAAATCATTATAAAATATTAATTAAACCTGAAAATCAAGATTTATTGAGTTTTGAATTATTAGATTTAAAGTTTTCAATTTATTCTGATTTGTTCATTGCATCAAATACTTCCATCCAAAAATGGAATTTTGACGAAAATGAAAAATTATGGAAATTGAACTCAGAATTGAATAAAACTGGAAAAATGAAAGTATCTAAATCTCAATTTTATTTACATTCATCAAATCAATTTGAAAAATATTCATTAGACTTAAAACAATTACATTCATCCATTAAAAAAAGAGAAAATGAAGAAAATGAAACATCATCCACTTTTGATACTTCTGTCAATGATATTTGTGTTGGATTCTTAAATTACAAAAATAAGACATTAAACTTAACTCTTTATTTGGAAAAAGAGTTATCTTCAATTCAACAATCAAACTTATTTTATCATTGTATTTTTAACAAATTTGAATTTTGGGATGTTTTGATTTCAATTAAATTTAATAAAAACATGGCATTATGTATTGAAGAAATTCAAAAAATCAAGAAAATGTCAGGATCTTCAAGAATTATGCACATTTCAAGCTCAATGGATAGATTTGTTTCTTTGATTCAGTAATTTTTTATAATTCTAATAATATCAGTTTTTTGAAAGGAAATAATTCAAGTTCAATTGATATTTGTTCAACTTTATATCTTCGTTATATAATTGAAATATTTCGTGACAAAATTATTAAACCAACTGGAAAAGAAGGAAATGAAGAAAATGAAAAAAAAAGAGTTGAACATAATGATTTATCAAAAGAAGATCTTATAAAATTGACACCATTTGTTCATTGGGCACATAAATTCACAATATTTTTCTTCAAATCATTACGCTATTTATTTTCTGAACCAAAAAAAGCATATTGTAAAGAATTAGTCAGACATCCAAGATTTATTATCATTTTAAAAGAAATTTTTACATACACCTATATTATCTCTAAACAAACCAAAGATCATTCAATTTTAGATTCAGAAGAAATGCAAAATCATTACAAAGCAATTTCCAGTTTATTGAAATTGGTTACTTCTTCTCATGAAAAACAAAATCCAAAATCAGATAATGCTGAATTGAAATCAATTATTTTTTCAGAGACATTAAAAATTAAGTATCCAAAAAGTTATGAAGAAATCTTAAGTGAATTGGATTTTGTACCACATTTTCAAGGTATTCTATCGAATTCAGTTCCATCATTGAAAAATATTGATGTAATAACTATCGTAAAAATTGATAATGAGCACAGAGTTTGTAGATTGTGTGGTAGAGTTTCAACATTCAATTTTGAAGGTTGTTTTTCAAGATGGGAACATGCTTGTTTGTATTGTGGATCCAATTGGAAATTCATTTCAAAAGAATGATTTACAATAAAATTGATTTTTATTACTCTTTTTTTTCTTCATTTTCTTTTTTTGTGGTTTTTACAAAAGCATCCAAAGTTCCTGTTTTCATTTTCTTTTCAGATTTTGTTGTTTCATCTCTTTTTCTTTTTTTTGGTTTTTCAGATTTCTTTTCTTCTTCTAATTCATCATCTTCTGCCACAAGAATGCGCCAATCATCTTCTTCTTCGTGATCATCATTTTTATGATCATTTTTCATATGTTTAGGTGGTGTTTTGAATACAATATTTGATTTGTGTTCTTTTGGTGAAGGTGAAGGTGTATCACCTAAAATAATCATTTTTTCAAATAATTGATAAATTTTTTCAAGTCTTGACATACAAATACCTTCTCTTGGTAAAGCATTCTTCTTTTCAGTAGTATTTTCATTTTTGAAACGATAATTTTGATCTGCAAATAATGATTTAAAATCAAAACCATGAGTTTTAATTCCAACAAGTAAATCATAATCACAATTATGATCCCACCATTTTGGAAGACCTTTTAGATCACTTAGATATTTCAATTTTGCTTTCATTTCTTCAAGTTGAGGATAAACAAATTGATATATTTTTTCCATTACTCTAACTCTTTCTAAAACTTTTTTAGAAGTCAAAGGAGTGACAGCATCATCTTCTTTTTTCTTATCATCTGTCTTTTTTTCAGTGTCTTCTTCTTCAGTTTCCATTTTATCTTCTTTTTTTTTATCAACTTTTTCATCTTGTTTTTTCTTTTCAGAATCTAAATATACTTTTTCACATTCTTCTAAGAAATTTTGAATATAAGTAGATGTTGCATCAACTGTTTTTCTTAATTTTGCATTGGATATAATTTTTTCATATTGAGGAATTCCTTTTGAATCAGGATATAAACCATGTTGAACTAATGTTCTTTGTAAATCTTGTTTTTCACGTTTGCTCCATTCCTCTACATTGGTTGAAGTTGTTGATTTTACTTTCTTTGATTTTATTGTTAATTTTGGATGTTTATGAGCTTGAAGAATTTTTTCAATTAATTTTGTTGCACGTTTATTTAAAAGTGCTTGAGTTGGCCAAGATTCAAGAGCAACTTTTTTTTCTCTACTACTTTTAATTGAAGAAATATAATCATCAAATTTGGCTTCAAAACAAAGATTCTTATCATCTTTGAATTCATTCATTTTTCCATAACCATGTAATCTTGCTCCTTCTAAAAGATCTTTATCACATTCTGCGTCCCAAAATGGAGCAGGTTTTTTAATTGCTAATCCAGGTATATTTGATACTTGAAGTTCATCATAGATTTTGAAAACTGATGATAAATCTTGTGTGAATTTTAATTTTTTACACCAATTTTTAACACCTCTCTTTGCCAAATTTGTCCATTCTTCATCTTCAAGAAGTGGATGACATCCTTCAATTTCAAATTGACGACTAATATAAACTTGATCTCCAATGATACATCTAACAAAGAATTTTCCATCATATCCAGGTGCAATCAATTCATATTTATCTTCTTTTTTTGAACTTGAAATTTCAAACAGTCGAATGCATCTATTTCCAAATATTTCTTCTTTTTCTTCTTTAATTTCTTCTTCATTTTCGACTTCTTTTTTGGTTTCTTTCTTTGATTCTGGAGCAATTTCAATGAATTCTATTCTACATTTTTCATCATGTACAGGAAGTGTGACATAGATTTGATTTCCTGCATTAACTTTATCTGTAAGTGATGTTTCTAATGTCTTTTGTTCATCATTTTCTGCGTCTGTTGCTGAATCTGGAACTGAAGCAGAATGCAATACAGAATTAAGAAATTTAGTTTGATCTTCTTCTGTTGAATATTTCATTGTTTGAAAAATAAAACATTCTGCGAATGAATGAATATCTTGTAATGTGTGATGAGTCAATTTTTGTTCTTTAATTTTTTCCCATTTACCCCAACCAAATTCAAGGAATGATTTTTGAAATCTTTGTCTTTCTGCTTTGAACCAACCTTGTCTTTTGACGCTTTTTCTACTTTCAGTTTCATTTTCATCAACAGGAATTCCCTCTTCATCATCATTATCGTTATCACTTTCTGATTCAATTCTCACTTCCCTTCCACCTCTTCTACCTTGTAAAAGTGTTTCCCAATTTGCTGCTTTATCTCTATGTTCTTTTTCAAAAAGAAGACTGTAAATAAGTTGAACTAATAAATCATTAAGAGTTTCACTGTCTTTATGTTTGAATTTTTGAAAAGATTCAAGATGTTGATTGACAATATTTTCTAAATCTTTCATGAATTGTTCTCTTTGTTCTTTTGATTTTAAGCTTGAACCTGATTGCAATTTTCTGAGTAAAGCTTCTGCTGTTCTATTTTCTGGAAGAACTTTATCCCAAAAGTTTTTATCATTGATGTCAACATCTAAATCAGATTGTTCAAAACAAAAACTAGCTTTTGAAAATTGTGAAACTCCTTTTTCTGATTGAATTTGATCATATTTGATAACAGTTGAAGATCTTTCTAAAATAGATTCAATATCTCCTTCCAATAACAATTTTTCATCTTCTTCTGAATCCTTTTTGAATGCAGAGTATGCTCCATATTTCAGTAAAGTATCAATTTCATTTGAATTTAAACCAATTTTTGATTCTTTTTTTGATGATTTTCCTTCAAAAATATCACCTCCTTCCATATTTAAAATAGCACGATCTAGACCTAATTTCATTGAAGCTCTTTCAAACATTTCCTTTTCTTTTGTATTCTTTGTCAACAGACGATAAATTTTTACATCTTTTTTTTGACCAATTCTATGACAACGAGCTAAGAAATAATTAGTATTTTTTCTATTTTTTCACCTTGTGCTTGAATATCATTTTGTGGATTAAAATCACTATCATAAATGATAACTGTATCAGCTGCAGTGAGATTGATACCAACACCACCTGCTCTTGTTGAAACTAAAAAGACAAAATTATCTTTTTTCATATCTGAAAATCTATCAATTGCTTCTTGTCTTTCATCTCCTCTGATACTTCCATCTAATCTTTCATAAGGAAACTTTTTATAGTTCATATAATCTTCTAAAATGTGAAGAACTTTAACCATTTGACTAAAAATTAAAACTCTATGTTTTCCTTCTCTCAATTTTGTCAAAAGTTTATCAACAAGTAAAAGTTTTGAACTACATCTAACCATTAGTTCATTGATTTCATTATCTTTCATTCCTTCTGTCAATTGAGATTCAACACCTTTGAGTAAAAATGGATGATTACATATTTTTCTAAGTTCCATAAGAATATTGACAAGTGAAGGAACATCACTCTTTTTACCAGATCCTCCTTGTAAAAATTCACGATTACGATCAATAATAGCACGATAATATTTTTTTTGAATAGTTGTAGGTACAACTTCAACAATAATTTCTTCTTTTGGTGGAATACTTTTTTCAACATCTTCTTTTAATCTTCTTAATAAATATGGTTCAACAAGATCATGTAATTTTTTTGCATGTGTTGAATCACTCATTTTACCATATTCATCCATAAAATCATCAACATCATCAAATTTTTTTGGTTCTAAAAAATGTAAAAGTGTCCAAAGTTCTTTGATATCATTTTGAATAGGAGTTCCAGATAAAAGTAATTTATGAGCTGTTTTGAATGTGAATAAAGTTTCAAGTAATTTGGATTTCTTGTTTTTCAAACGATGTCCTTCATCTACAGCAAGATATTGCCAATTTATTTTACTTAATGTTGAAGATTCAGCTAAAGCAATTTCATAAGTTGTAATTAAAACATTGAATTTATAAATTCCAGGAATTGGTCTTCCTCTTTTGTTAAAATAATAAAAATCATATTGATAAATCAATTTTCTTGATTCTTGAGATCCATGAAGTACAACTACATTGTTATCTGTCCAATTTTGAAATTCTCTTTGCCAATGACCAATTGTTGATAAAGGAGCAACAATTAGATAAGGTCCACGATTTCCTAAATTTGTTCTTAAAGCTTCAATAATGGATACCGTTTGTACCTAATGAATAAGAAAAAAAAAAATATGTCATACCGTTTTTCCAAGACCCATTTCATCAGCTAAACATGAATTTCTACCATGATAATAACAAAATAATAACCAATTTAAACCTTCAAGTTGATATTCACGAAGTTGATTTCCATTTTTAAAAATAGGAGATTCTTCAAGTTTTTTCCAATCTGTTACATCTGGTTTTGGTGGAATTAAACGATCTTTTTCTTTTGGCAATGATTTAAATTTATCATATCTTTCAACAATTGATTTATCTGTAATAATTTCTTCAAATTCCCAAGTTGCATCAGTATAAGATAATCCTTTCCATTTAACAAAAAAGCATCTTTTTTTTTTCCAAGTTGTATCATTTAAAATTCTTTCTGGAACGCAATAGTCTGGATTAAAATACTCACCATCCAAATAATCAAAAGAAACATCTCCAAATTTCTTTTCAAATCTATTTAATTTTGATTTTCCATCAGGTTGTGAACAAATTTCATCAGCTGTTAACCATTCTACATGTAAATATGATTTATCTTTATATTTGATGAGGTATTCAACAACTGTTTCTTTTTCCGATTTTTCTTTTTTTTCTCCTTCATTTTCTTCTTCTGAAGATAATACTTCTTCTCTCCATGCCAAAATTTTTTCGATTTCATCTTCTTCATCTTCTTCTTCATCATCATCTTCATCATCATCACCTTGTTGTTGAATTTCTTCTTGTTCATCATCTTCTTCAACATCCATTTCATCTTCTTCAACTTTTTTTTTTCTTCCTCTTCTTCCTTTATTGTTTTTTGGTGCCCTTACTTCCTCTTCGTATTCCTCTTCAGATTCTTCTTCAGATTCATCTTTTCTTTTTGATTTTCCTCTTATGGAGACAACTTCTTCTTCTTCGTCTTCAAATTCTTCATCAGTTTCTTCTTCCGTTTCTTCTTCAACTTCTTCTTCTTCTTCTTCACTTGAGGTATCCATTTTTTTTCTTCCTCTTTTTGCTGGCTTTGGAATGGTTTCATCATAATTCACTGTGTTTTTTCTTGTTCTGAGACTTCTTGAATAATATATATCATTTTGGTCAAAATCATCTTCATTGATTTCAAATTTTTCTTCTCTTTTAGATTTAGGTTCTCTTGTAGCCTCAAACTTATCAATTGGTTTTCTGGAACGTAAAGATCTTCTGGTATTTCCATCCCATCCAGTTCCCATAATATCATGATCTACAGTGTTTTTTTCTTTTGTTTTTTCCTCAATTTCTTCTGTCTCTGAAAGATTTGTTTCCAGAGTTTCAGATTTCTTTTTTTCGGTCCTACTGGATCTACTCCTAATTTGTGTGGTATTTCCTTCAGGTTTTTGTTGTTCTTTTATTTCTTCGTTCTCTTTCATCCAAGTCGATTTGCACTTCGCGCCACAACAAACTGAAATGACCAACCAATCAAATTCTTTCACATTAAATCTAATTCCGATGAAAAACCTAGATGATTGGTCCATACCATTCACAATACGGTTAAAAATCTTAAAACATCAGATTTTGCAGTAAATATTGAGAAAATGCAAAAAAAAAAAATAAAATTTTTGAAACTGGTTGGAGATGTGATTTTCAATTTTTTATCAAAAGTGTTGCAATAATTTCGTAAAATTATCTGTAAAAAATCCAATTTAAATTCATTCAATTGATATTCATCTATTTTAACTTGTTAATTTTATGAATTTTATTTTTTAATTTCCGCAAACACAATGTGAACTCATTGTTTCTGATATTATTCAATGATAATCTTTGGAGTTGCTTCATCCACATTCTTTTTACTCTCTTCTAGTGATTGAATTACTTTTTCAGCTATTTTATAATATGGTTCAGATATAACTGTTCTAGTTAATGCGACAGGAGTTCCAGCATCGCTATTTGTACGAATATCAATATTAATTGGAATTTCACCTAAAAAAGGGGTATTCAATTCTTCTGAAGCATTTTTTGCTCCACCATGACTGAAAATATGCTCTACATGTCCACAATTCTGACATTTGAAAAAACTCATATTTTCCACCAACCCCAAAATCTACAGATTTTAAAAATAATTCTCTTACTGGAACGTTCACTTGTTTAAACATGTTAACACCTCTTCTTGCATCTATTAATGAAATATCTTGAGGAGTAGAAACAATTACAGCACCTGTTAATGCAACACGTTGAGAAATTGTTAATTGAGCATCACCTGTACCAGGAGGTAAGTCTATAACTAGTATATCTAATTCACTCCATTTTACATCTAATTGATTCAATTTTAAATTTTACCTTGTTTTACCTTTCAATAATTGTTCAACGGCACCCATAACCTTTTTGAAATTTAATTAATGCAAAAAAAGAACCATAGGACCTCTCCAAATAGTAGGAGCATCTTCTTGAACAATATAACCCATTGACATTGTTTCAATTCCGTAGTTGGATTTTGGTATTAATTTTTTGTCTTCTGTAACTTTTGGTTTTCCAGATAAATTCATCATTTTATGAATAGAAGGTCCATATATGTCTATTTATTAATATTTTTAATTCATACCTGCATCAACTAAACCAACTCTTTTATTAAAACCTGAAGATAAAGCAACTGCAAGATTTGCTTGAAAAAATTTTAGTTGTTCAAACGATGGCTTTACTGCTCACTGTACTTTTTCCTACTCCTCCTTTTCCACTTGCTACAGCAATTATATGTTTTATGTTTGGAAGGTCGAATGTATGAACTTGTTTTTTATGGAATTTTGGTTGTTGTGGAGGTGTTGATTTTGGTTCTTGATTTTTTTTTTGGACTTGTGGTTTTTTTTCTTCTGGTTTATTCTTATTAAAAAAATTGAAGAAATTCCTCTTAAATAATTTTTTGTTGATTTGTTGTGTGAAGATTTTTTTCATTTTAAAAAAGCGTCTTGATTGGTTGAATAAGAAATGTCAATTCAATTATTTTATTTTAACAACTTTTTAATAAATACACATGCAAGATTTTTCGATTTTTGGATAATTCCTATTGGTCATTTTTTCTCTTTTTAGAAAGATGAGTAAACTGGCACTATTACTTTTGTACATAATAATAAACTGCGTGTATTCTCTTAAACTAGAGGCTGTGCTCATTGAAGAACCTCCTTTCACTTTTTACAGAGGAGGAATTCCGAAAGGTTTCTCAATTGACCTCATTAAAGAAACAAAAATTCGGTGGATGAATTTTTTTCCTTCAGATGGAAACGTAACAATAAATACACACAAGGTCGCTGATGGTAAATATGGTTCTAATAATGGAGGTGTTTGGTAAACCAAGTTTTTCATTTAAATACTGAAATAAGGAGTGGAATGATAGGTGAAGTTATTTATGGAAAAGCAGATGTCTCTTTTGCTCCAATTACAGCAAATCAAGCCAGACTAGGAGCTGTCAGATTCATTACACCGTTTCTTGATGTTGGTTTACGAATTATGATTAGAAAACCAGAAAAGGAATCTGCTCTGCTTTATTCTTTTCTATTACCATTCACTTGGCAGGTATGGACGGCTATCATTGCATGCTTAGTTTCTTTCATGATATTTCTCTGGATATTTGATGGTTTCATTTTTTTAATATTTTGACTTCTTCAGTTTGTAGTCCGTATGGATATCATAGACATCCAGAAGATGATAAAAAGCACACCATGGATTTTTCAAATGCTATTATCAGTGGTTTACTTGGATTTGTTGGTCAAGCAGGCGATCCAGGAAGGAATTTTGCCACAAAAATTTTGACCATTGGATATTTTCTATTTTCTCTAATTGTTGTTTCAACTTACACTGCAAATTTAGCTGCTTTTTTGACAACAAGTGGAACTTCAAAATCTCTCCAAACATTGTCAGATATCCGTACAAACAGATATAAATTTGGAATTGTTGATAATTCTTCAATTTCAAATTATTTCGAAAACAATGATGAAATTTCAGATTTACTAGATTTAGCTGTAAGATATGACAATTTTACAACAATGGTGAATGATTTATTAGCCCAAAAAAATGGTTTATTTGCATTGGTTCATGATTCACCTGTGACAGTATTGTTTATTTTTTTAATCTTTCTTGAAGGATTACCAAGAAAATCAACCTCCTTGTAAAACTTTAGAAGTTGGATCATTATTTTATCCATCAAATTTTGTTTTTGTTACAAAGCTAAATGCAACTTTTGGAGATAAACTTGAAAGAATTGTTTTATCTATGAGAGAAGATGGTTTCATCGAAAATTTATACAAAAAATGGTGGTATGATAGAGGAGCTTGTGCAACATTGGGTGAAGAAGAAGAGTTACAAAGTCAACCAATTGGAATTGACTCATTTGGAGGTATCTTGATCACATTAGGTTGTTTTGTTTTTGTTTCATTCATTTTATTGATTACCGAAAATATTTATTTCAATGTTCATTATTATCTTGGAGATAGACTGCCATTCCTCAGAATTCCACATCGATTTTTTGGAGGTGGACATATAGCTGAAAAAGGTCATGGAGAATTTACTTCTGTTAAAAATACTGTGAAAGGAGCTGGAGCTGGTATTGAAAAATTGAAAAGTGTTGTTGATGATAAAGTTTCAAGTGGTGCAACTCAATTTAGTGAAGATGAAAAAAGAGTACTAAGAAGTCAATTAAGTAAATTTGCCATGAAAGATGTCACATTAGAAGAAGAAAATGAAGTTTCTGGAATTTCAAAATATCTACAAGAAAAGAAGGAAGCATTGGCAAAAGAAATGTTTGATTTGATGAAAGCAGAAGAAGAAATATCAACTGTTAAAAAACGGTTAAGTGAAAGATCTTTAGGTATAAATCTAGAATTGGATGATATCGAAGAAAAAGAAGAAAATTCAAAAGAAAATCCGAAAGAAAACGGAAAAGAAAAAATTGATGAAATAGAAAATAAAGTCTAACACCTAGAATAATTATCATCAAAAGCTCTTCTGTATGTCCTTCAATTATTCACCATACTTTTTCATGAGTTTCATGGATTTTCTATGAATCTACAATTTGATGTAAAATATTGACACAGATAGCTCGAAGTGTTATTTAAATGTTATAATTACATCTACCATTTCAACCAATCATCTGTTATTTCAAATCAAAAATGATTCAATTTTCTTTGAAGGAAGAACAGAAAGGTGAAGAAATTTTTTCAGAAAAAAATGATGCTTATATGAAAACACAAGCATTTTCAAGTGTACCTATTCCTTCTTATGACTCAACTGAATTAAAATCATTCAAAATGATGGTAAAAAAAATAAAAATAAAATAAAAAAAAAAACAGGAAAACATGGGATACAAAGGACAAGGTTTAGGTTCAAAAGAACAAGGTATGGTTTCTCATATTCAAGTTCAACAAAAAAATGCTCGTGGAGGTTCGAAAAAACACTTTCAAAAAATTTATTTTTTTTAGGAATTGGTTTTGAAGATACAAGACAGTTACCTTCAAATTTTAAAATACAAAAACATGAACCTGATGAAAGTTACTATCCACATGAACAAAAACTTGACTCAATTTATTGTAAAAATCCAATAGTGAATACTGGCTCAGTTTATAAAATGACAATTTCAAAAGATGAAGAAATTGAACCATTAAAAACAAAATATTGTTTAGAAGATATTGTAAAAAATGTTATGAAAGAAAAATCAGAATTTGATGATTTACCTGATAAAGAATTTGTTGATGCTCGTTATCGTTCAAATCCATATGAAAGAATTGGTAAGTGATTTTAAATAATAAAATTAAATAGGAAAATCAATTTTTCAAAATCGTGCTGCTTTGAAAATGGCAAATATTGATAAAGTTACAAAACTCTCAGAACTTCCAAGATTAGACGAAGAAAAACACATTTTGTATTTTGCTGATATATGTGCTGGACCAGGTGGTTTTACTGAATTTTTATATTATAAATATAAAACAGAAGGAGCAAAAGGATGGGTTTGAAAAAACGAAAAAATTAAAAAAAAAAAAAAGGGTTTCACTTTAAAAGGAAAAGATGATTGGAAATTAGAAAAATTTAATTCTGAATCACCTCATGATAATTTTGAATTATGTTATGGAGCAGATGATACCGGAGATTTAACAGTCAATGAAAATATTTTAAATTTTTCCGAAGTCATTGACAAAGGAACTGATGGAAGAGGAGTCGCACTTTTAACAGCAGATGGAGTAAAAAAAAAAAAAAATTGAAAAATAATTCAAATAGGGATTTTCTGTTCAAGGAGTTGAAAATAAACAAGAAGTACTTTTGAGACAATTAGTTTTATGTCAATTTGCAACAGCATTACAAGTATTAAGAAAAGGAGGTAATTTTATGTGCAAAGTTTTTGATTTATTTTCTGATTTTAATGTTGGATTATGTTATATTTTATATCAAAATTTTGAAAGTTTTGGAATTTTAAAACCAATTTCAAGTCGACCTGCAAATTCTGAAAGATATATTATTTGTAAAGGTTTAAAAGGAAGAAAACCAGCAGTTGTAAAATATCTATTGGAAGTAAATGCAAAATTAAGTCAAAAACAAAATGTAACATCTGTTGTTGATCAAGATGTACTTGATGCAGATCAAGAATTTATTGATTATATTACAGCATCAAATATTTTAATTGGACAAAGACAAATTAAATTTTTACAAAAAATTAAACAAGCAGTTGAAGATCAATATGTTGATATTAAAAAGAATCAACAAGATATTAGAAAAAGATGTTTGGAACATTGGGGTTTACCAGTTCAAACCAATCCATCTTATTACACACAAAAACAATCAACTTCAAGTTATTATCAAAGACCAAATCAAAGAAGAGATGATTATCAACGTCGTGATAATCGTGATAATTATAGACCTCGTAATGAATATCATCGTGATAATAGAGATAATAGAGATTATCAAAAACCAAGTTATTACTCAAAACCAGTTCAATATAGAGCTGTTTCTTCAGGAACAAAACGTCATAGAGATGATACAATAAAAACAAAAGAAGAACAACAAGAAGAAATTAGAAAGAAATATAAAAATTCAGAGAATTGGTCATCAGAATTAGATAAAAAAAAAGTATCTTATGTTGCATTTGAACCTGCAAAAGATACTTCAGAACAAAATAATGACTCAAATCAACAAGATAATACAAATGTTGATGATTTAGAAAAAGCATATTTTCAATAGATAAATTTTTAATTACATTTCAAAATCTATGCTTTCATCATCAAAATCAACTAAAGTATGTGTAATTAATTCTTTTTTTTGTTTCTTTTTATATTTATCTCTTATTAATATAAATCCAACAACAATAATAAATATTAAAAGTGATGTCAAAGCAAATACTCCAAAAATACTAAATCCAATTAAAATTGAATTATAAGATTTTGGACATTTTTTTGTAATAAAAATTTCATTTGAACGAGTGGGATCTGAAAATTCACAATCTTCCAAACCGATTGATGAACAAAAAGAATTACCATACTGAAACATCATTCCAGAAATACTTGAATATTGTTGAGAAATTGAATTTGTTTTTTCACATGTTTTTGAATCCACAGAATGAATTAAATCAAAATTATGTTCTGTTCCTTTATCATCAATTATTTTACCAACAAACATATAACCTGATAAATCTTTACATGGGCCTGTTGATTTGGTCACCATTTTCCATGATTGAAACTGATTCATATTGGAAGGTAAATTTAATTTAAAATTATTCCAATTTCCAATTGCACTATTTTTAATATAGTCACAATATTTTTCACCTTGATAAAAAACGTCCAATTTTAGTCTACATTCTCCAACATTAACTTCAATATTTCCAGTGCAGTCAACGAATAATTGTGAATGTCCTTGTGATGAAGTGATAGAAAATAATAAAGAAATTGATGATAATTTCGACATATCAATTGGTGTTTCAAAATTAATTTTTTTCGTTATTTCACATATTGTTTGGTTGTTAGAAACTAAATTCAAAGAAATTGACTGTTCTTGTGAAGTATTTCCTGATTTTAACCAAATAATATGATATTTATCGTCAATATTGGAAGGAGGAATTTGTATAACTTGGGGTTTTTCAAATGTTGAACTGATATTTAAAGTTTGTTGATTTGATTTTGTTTTAATGGCAACTGGAAAGTTATCTGTAACTATTCCTTTGTTTACGATCCATTGTATTTCAGTGCACTGAGTGGTAGCTTGGAGAAAAAAACAAAGCAGCGTCAGTTCAAGTAACTTTTTCAGTAACATTTTGATTGGACAAAACAAAACCAGACAAAATTAATACAACCAAAATGGACTATTGTTTCAAAAAAAAATTCAAGAATACTGGTCATCAAGAAAAAAGAAAATTCAAAATTTTTGTCAAAGTAAGTGGGGGAAAATCCGCTGACGCTTTTCAGAAATATTTCGTTCTGGTGCCCTGAGATCATCGGATTTCTTCTCCACTTCACCATCTTGAAATTTTCCATCAAAAAAAAGTCATTTTCCCGTTTTTTTATTACATTCATTTTATTCCACTATTCACTTTTTTCTCACCTCATCCTCTGATAACATAAAAAAAATGTTTCAAAAAAAATAAAAAAAAATTATCATTTGTGAAATAATTCTCCGATAAATTGACCAATGACAAACGAAAAATGGTCTGGAGGTTTGAACGTTTGTTTATTGTTAAAACGATAAATCAAAAAATACAATTTAAAGACCAGAGAAGACAATTAGACTAACTTCTAATTCGTCACTTCTTATCTATAACATGGACTGAGTGATTGGAATGCTATGGTTATTATGAGTGACTGATATTTTATCATAAAGCAAGGTATTATTTAAGATAAGTGGTGTTTTATCATAATATATGGTGTTTATTCATATTAAGTGGTGTTTTATAGTAAATTATGGCGATTTATGATGAAAAGTTGTATTATTCAATATAAGTCGTGTTAATTGTGAAACACATCCAAACATGTTAAACATAGTGATTTATGATAAAACACGACATTTTATGATAAAAATTAATAAAACTTCTGTGCAATTAGTCACGTTATGAGAATAAACCTTAGTTTCTAACTTTTCCTCAGCTAACTAAGATAAAATATTTTAAAACCAAAACATCAACTTTTAAAGATGTTCAAGATGCAGTTAATATTTAAAAATTTATTTTCTACATCACCGTGCAATAGCCTTTTTGTGGGTTTGTTTTTTCGTAATGAATCTTCAATTCCATGAATATTTCCTCATAAAGTCCGATAAACTCATTTCTATCAATAGTTGTTGTTTGTTTATCATGACAAAGTGAGTTTCTGATTTTAGCTAAACTCTTGATTTTAGTACGTGTCTCGCATGGAATTCCATATAAACTATTTTGCATTTAGTGAAAAATCACTTCTGAACCTTTTGAATCATTTTTTTATTTATTTTGAGTTTTGAACCAAGTCTTAGTTTTTGTAAGCCAAAAAAAAGAATTTTTTGCGATTATATCATTGGCCAATTCTATGTTCAATTTCCGAGCATTTGGACAGGACGAATTTTGTGGTTCTCAGAGGATGAGGTGAAAAAAATGTTTATTGTGGAATATGTTTTATATCAGAGTACACAATTTGAAAAACGGGAAAATGAGTTTTTTATGTTCCCATAGGATAAAAAATGATAATGATTCGTTAATTTTAAATTTTAATGAATTATTGAATCAATAAAAAAAAGAAATGTGAGGAGAAATGGGAAGAAAAAAAGGTATTTTGATGTATGTTTTAAATCAGAAATATCAAATTGAAAAACGTGAAAATGAGTTTTTTTTTGATGAAAAATTTCAAGATGGTGAAGTGGAGAAGAAATCCGATGATCTCAGGGCAGGAGAGCGGAATATTTCTGAAAAGCGTCAGTGGATTTCCCCCACTTACTTTTTTTCAAATTCAATTTTGAAGCTTCAAAATAATTGGTTTAAATTTGCAAAGAAAATCCACAAAACCAGTTTTCTTTTCATGTCAGCATCAAAACAATTAGAGGATTTTGACGATGTTGAAGATGATTATGAAAATGATTATTATGGAGAAGAATATGAAGATGAAGAATTGTCAAAATATTTTGTAAAAGCTGAAATTTCAGAAACCGAAAAAAAAGATGGAGTTAATTTTATTAAAATTGCTCAAAACCAAAAAGAAGAAGAAGAAAAAGCAAAAAAAAATAAAAACAAAAACAAAAGAAATAATAGGAGGAAATGAAATTATATTATCAGAAAATGATGAACAAATGATAATCTTGTTTGAAAAATCAACAGAAGACGAAAACCTTTCAGATCCAGAAGAAGAAACAATTTCAGAAAA